>JAKRZM010000199.1:202051-256714 GCA_036379175.1 Heliconius cydno galanthus
CATACACCCAATTACTTAACCGGATGCTAAATTTCACCATTCCAGGTCATCTGGAACTTGGTTAACATTAAGGTCTATAGGTCAGTCACCCCCCAAAAAATTAACGATTTTTGGACGTCATTATCTAAATAATTGTTTGAGCTGTCTTTATGAAATTTTATGCACGTATACAGGTAGGGGGTCTAAATATTTGACCCAAATATGACAGCTTTAGATGGAATAGTTTTTGAGTTACGAATAGGTAAAAAGTGGCTTCAAATGGTTCGTGTAAAATAACACACGGTGCTGCTCGCCAGTTCTGAAACCCAGAACTTGGCACGCGCTCCGCGCGTTTTAAACTTACCCATTTTCAAACAAGAAAATATGTAACTTAAGCTTATCTTACTATTTGTTCTCGTTATGATATATCCATGTATAGTTAAAATTGTTGGTGTATTAATTTTTATCAATATTTCCAAAGTTACCAAAGTAGCGACCACTGCTTATACAGGTTGGAATTGTCAGCACCACTTTAAATGAAGCCAGCCAGCAGAACAGTTTTAACTACTCTATAAAAGCCTAATATTATTTATAACAAAATAATTCCCAAAAATGAAAAGTTATTTTTCAAACAAAATAAATAATAAAATTATCGTTTTAAAATAAAACACATTTGTAAAGTATAACATAAACACGCACACACTTACCTGTCAAAGCGGCATCGTCGTACACGTAATATGTGCGTCGTAGAAATACAGGTATGGATAAAAATCGTGAAATGAATAAAAAATCCTACGTCCAAACAGTTGAGGTACCTTGATAAATTTTTTTTAGCTCTGGGCTTGAAATATTTTACCCTATATGCAGTTTCAGTAAAAGGAGCGCTGTTTCTTCCACCCTGTATAATTGAATATTTTATATTAATATATTATTATTATTTATTATTATTAATAATTTATTATTATTAATAAGTAAAGGTAGCCGCGGTCAGCCGCTTTACCAGGCTACCTTTACTCAGGGTAGTTGACAATTGTTATTGTAAATTAAATACACTCAAAAATATTCCTTATCAAAATTACTAACAAACTATGATAACTCCTAATTGATTATCCTAATTGATATTGAGAAGTATTTATCACTTTGCTCATTGAAATGAGTCACACCAATTTTTTTGATATCAGAATATCTGAAAAATAGGTAATACGAGAAAAAAGAATTTGTTTTTATTTTTTTCCTATCTTCAAAAACGATGGAGATGCATAATCAAGCAAAATTCGTGGACGGGCCGCTATTGCTAAGTATATTTATATATTTACGTAAAATCTTATTTTAAAGTAAGACATTATTCCCGACTGCTAAGGAAGGGTTATGTTTCTCTCGCGTATCTTGTATGTATGTATGTATGTAATATTCTTTATTACTTCATATCTCTAGGATCGCTGAACGGATTTACATAATTGAGGTATCGTTGCAGCAGCAGCCCAAGTGTTCTTAGATAGGTGACGTTAAAAAAAAATAAACATGGCGGCTGTGAGACGCTATTGGAATTAGTGAAAAAAAAAATTCGTTTCGAATACCGCAATATGGGTATCAAATACAAGAGCTCAATACGAAGATTTGAAAAATGTATATCATGATTATTATTACCATAATGAATCCTAATAAAAAATATAAGTAAAGTCATCATACTAGCGGGCGAAGAAACGAAAATTTTACAAAGCGGTGAAACTTTACAACGCTGTAACTTTAGGAATTCTGGCCTGACAACCACCTACTCGTAGGTAATAGTAAAATTTTGATTTTTGACCTAAGTTACAATTGTATTAATTACCTAAATACCCATAAGTCCAATCACCAATAATCATTAATATTCCCTCTGAACAAATAATATGCTAGGATTTTAATATGTACGTACTACATACATATACTAAAGTATATTTTTAATTACAATAGTACCACACAATAGAAAAGTTTGAGTCGCAATTAGTTTGGCAGTAATTTAATCCGTCGAAAGTTTGTTTAAACAATATAATTTCCAGATAAACTTATTAAGATTCATTATCAAATATAATTACATTGGAGATTTGATTTGTTTCGATATGATGTTAATTCATTATCAATGATATTATTATAAAATAAATATTAAGACATAAAAAATCAGTGTTTTAAAAAAATGTTGCCAGTCATATTGCTGTTAAGCAGCTGCGTCGTCTTGGCGGCCAGTGGGCGCTCTCCTAACGCGAACTATGTCGAGGAACTACTCCGGGGAAACGCTTTTGGCAGTCGTATTTCCAATAATATTATAGAAGATGCATTACTTGACGTGGTAAGCGATTTAATTCGATAATTTCAAAGGTTAAGATTTATGGTTACCGTAAATCTGGTAATTAATTCTTTCGTTTGAATATTCAGCCAGATTTAGTAAAAAAATACAAGTATCCATTAGAAGAACATTCGGTGACTACTGAAGATGGCTACATATTGGGAGTGCACCGAATCCCTTATGGCCGCGATGCGTTTAATGTACCTGGTGAAAGACCTGTTGCATTTATTATGCACGGTTTGGTATCATCTTCATCAGAAACTATTCTGCCAGGGCCTGGATCTGGTTTAGGTATGTTTGCAAAAATATTTACAGTATTTTTTTAAGAATTATCATTTTTTTTAATTTTATTCGTATATATTATTAGAAAGAAAGAAAGGTAGATGAAATATAATGATTTTATGACTATAACCTTGAATCTCTTTATGTTTTAGCTTATATTTTAGCAGAAGAAGGATTTGATGTTTGGCTAGGAAATGCTCGTGGAAATTATTATTCCCGCCGGCATAAGACCTTAAATCCAGACTCTCGATTTAGTAACAAATTCTGGGATTTCTCGTGGGATGAAATAGGCAACTTCGATTTACCTGCAATGATAGACTATGTTCTTGAACGCACTGGGAAATCTCGTTTGCACTACATTGGATTCTCACAAGGCACTACATCTTACTTTGTAATGGGCTCCCTACGACCAGAATACAATAAGAAGATTATTTCAATGCACGCTATGGCACCTGTGGCGTATATGGCACATAATAGAAATCTTTTACTTAACGCGATCGCACCTCATGCTCATGATATATTGGTAATTATTTTGGTTTATTTACCATTTTTTATTTTCGGCTTGTACTTCAATAAAACCGTATTGTCTTTAATATACTTGTTTACATAACAGTATGAAAGTTCATGAGATTGCATTAAAAATTAGGTTGTTTAAATTAATAGTTTAAATAAATTAAGTGAGATTATTTCAGCGAAATTGAGTTAGAGTATTACATGATATTTTCTATGATATAAACAAACACCTGCAAAATTTTATGGTTAGTTTTATGAACCATGCCTGTTTAAAATTGAAAACTACGTGATATTGTTGGACATCGGTAGTACGAAAATTTTGGCTGCCAAGCAGATGTCATAATCATTTGTGTCTGATGTCATAATCATGTGTGTCTGATGTCATAATCATGCGGCATAATCTTTTAGATTTATATCATATAATAATGTTATATTCCTATGTCCCCGAGTTGGGGCAGAGACTCTATGGATGCCCCACAAAGTCTCGCCATTTTATACGATTTTTAGGTTCTCGTTTAATGTCCTTCCATGTCTTGTCAATCTTCTTCGTCTAAAACTGAGCGTTGCCAGATTTGCTTGGGACGGCCACGTTTACGCTTTCCTTGAGGATATCCGATCCATTGCCTGCTTTCGTATATGATTGGTACTTCGACGCAGCGTGTGCCCAATCCAGGTTCATTTGTGACGTTTAATTTACTGGTCGATCGGTGGTTTGCCGAATGTTGTTGTTGCTTTGCCAAAGCAAAGTTCACGAAATTGGATGTTCGAAGTTAGTTTGTGCCAGTGGCTACCCAAAAATTTAGCGAAGACATCGATTAACGAAAACTTGAAGCTGGTGCGACACAGCCTTGGTGACTTTCCACGTTTCGCATTTATATAACTGATTTTGTTACTGTTAGACCAAAAAATCCTGAGTATAACTCTAGGGGTTNCCAATCGTGGCTAATTAAATCTATATTTTCATTTCCTGCTCCTGGTGTCGAGGCAAAGTGTGCGGAAATATGCAATGGAGTATCTTAAAACTAGGTTCCCTCTGCCTACCCTGCTGTGTGCGGGATACCGCGTGGAACTAATTGACGTTTTACGAAAGCGAAACGTCAATATAAATCTTATATAATCCACAGCTTAATAAATCTAATTACCGATAAAAAGTGCAACGTAATACTAACATTATAATAAATTTAATAACTAAAAATAATTTCCTTTTTACATCAAGAATATTTATTACCTGGAAATATTATAAGAGCGGGTTACGTAAAATATTGAAGAATGCAATTATACCCAAAGGGTTTCCACGCCCATATTACTTAACGAGAATGGATGAGGTTCGGAAAGTTAAACTATAAGGCGATCGAACAAATTCACTATCGCTGGGGAGTGCTTTGTCTTGAAAATGTAAAGAATTAATAGAGACAAAGAGTCTTTTTAAATATATATTTTTATATATACTTGTATTTATAAAGTCGTAAATGTAAAATGATTTAAATATAATCATTCCTCCGAATGAAGATTGAATCCACAACTCTCGCAATGCATCGTTTGCACTACCGTTTGCATTTTCTTTAAGGTATATAAATATAAGTAATTTGTTTATATGTATAGTAGTATTTTGTAGTATTTTGTAGAGCTTTCAGTATATTATTTATATTCTTACTTTATTATTTTTATTTATTTCTTGTTTATCAAAGGTTGTCTGTAAAAGATCACTTACAACCATTAGGTCATCTATGAATATTGCATATATATTTTTTTATTTTCTTATCTGCAAATTAAACATAAAATCATATTTTTTTTATATTTAATGTTTATAATTATTATTTATTTTCTCCGAAATAGCGTAGCGACACTATATCTGACTGTAGGCGTGACAGTTGTGGGTACGATTTCCCACTTAGGAAAGTTAATTACTTTAATTTTATTGCTCTGGTAACAAGATAAAGCGGCGTTGAATTCCGCCATTCAATATCTAATGTCTAGAAAAATTGGTGGAAGTTAAAAAACGGAGTGTCTCAGTTCTATATTTTCACTGTCCACCTTACTATTTGTGGAATACAACGTGTATAACGTAGCTTATACGTAAAAAGCCAATTTTATACATAAACTATAACATTACTAATATAACTCTATCATTATAATATAAAAGTGCTACAAAGTAAATGCTACCAGCAAACTTTTATTACTTAGAAGATTGATGTTAATCCTGAGTGGAGGTGAGTAAGGATGTCGTTGGTACTTTGTCACAAAATGAAAAATTATTTGATACTACAAGTTCATGGCAGTGCAAGACAAAAATACTATCTGTATTTTTGTCTTCAGTCATTTATAATAAAAGAAAATAAATATAAAAAAGAAAAGAAATTATGTAAGAAATACAAGAAGATAAACATACATATATAACATGCATTAAAGTTATTAATCTACAATCTGCAATATAGATTAACATAAGAAAGAGAGGAAAAACATATTGTGACAATTTATTTTTTCATTTTTACTATTGAATATACGATTGATAAAAAAAACCTAAACACGAATCACTAAACTCTATGTTTTTCTTCTTATGGATACAACGAATATTATTAGATGCTCCAATTAAAATACATAATATGTTAGACCATTATCTATGTTTCATCACAAAGGAAAAACTTGCTTTGTCACTAAGTCACGTTCGTTATTTTTACACCTCTCCTATTGAGAAAAATTGGTATATAATAATCTCCATGGACGCGTAGTAGCGCATACTGATTAAAATATTACAGCGAGTGTCGTTTGGTGTAATTTTATAATATTATATTTATAGAGAAAAACATGTACTTATATATTAAAATATAGCTAATTGTTGCCAGAAAGAGAACTAATGGTTCGTCGCTGGGTTTTCTTTTTGAGGCCAGTCGTTGCGCTAGGGCACGCAATGCCTCCAGAGTTCCCTCGGCTTGCCCTGTTGTGCGAACTCAGCGAGAAGCTGATAAAAAATCAGTTGGAAATATTTAGTAAAATGATTTAATTATTGATATTAGATAACAGTCATGTAAAGCTATGAGAACATAATATATGGTAATGTTGCTTAAACAAACGAGCTTCAACTTAACACGTTCAGATGGGACCAGGGAAATTATATCACTTATAAATCAACCAAGCTGGAATCAAACCGCAATCTGACGCTCTCCCACTGAGCCACCACAGCGTTAATTTAAGTCGCAATTTGACTTTTAATGCGAATTTTTCCTATCATTCTATAGTTCATTAGTTTTGCAAGTATTCAAATTAATCTTTGAAAACTTTCGTAATATTAATAGATGAAAACTTTCATAAATCTATTAAACCATAAATCTTCACAATCTTCAAAGCTTATTTTGAAAACTGCAACTGATAACAAAGTAAGAATATCAATCAAAAGTTACAATTAAAACTGTAATAGATCGTTTCAGAACAAAGAGTTAACTCTACGGAGCTACTTAATTGAAGATGAGAAAAGTTTTTTTAATAACTCTCAGGTGAATTCTTATCTCCCTTTGGAGCTGGTCTAGATGATGCGTTTTTTTGCTTATTAAAACGCCGTCATCTGGACGGACGAGTTGAAGTATCAGTGTTTTAGCAGGTGATTTACATGGGAACAGGATTTAGCGCGCGTTTGTAATCGCTAAATTTCGAAGCAGTGTGTGTAGAGTGGCGAAACTCAACGCCGGGCTTTTGCGTTGATGTCAGATCGAAAAAATGAAAATGTCAATAAACAATAATTTAATTCCCCGAACGGGCATCGAACCCAAAACCGTTGCGCTATAGTCACATCCTTGTGCTCGTGCCACGACGTCGTCAACAATATCAATTAATTAATGGTAATTATTTATTGTACGCAATTAACAATAGGCAAATTTAAATTCTAATAATCAATTTACTAACAATTGTAATAAAAGCAGAGACGGCTATATTTTTCGGTGGACAGATTATTTGCTAATAAAATAAGTCTTATAAATATCTTTATGATCAATAAATTTATACGACATCGACAGTCGTAAAATTGTATAATTAATTTAGGTTATATTTTATTATATTAGGTATTATGCTTATCTACTATTCTATTTCTATTTCTTACTCGGTCGGATTTTATTTTATTATTAAATCTCCCAAGTGGGAATTGAACCCAAAATCATTGCGCCTATAGTCAGATATTGTAGCATTGCGCCACTGTGACCTCAATGGCTTAAATTACTTTTTATAATATTTTACGTATAAATGAAGTCAATGAATCCAATCAATGAACTGTATGAAATAACCAATGCATACGTTTATAGCCTTTGATGCCAATGGCTTCCTTTAACGATTGTTTATTATTTTCACGATACATGTTAATATTAATATCTATTTTTTTTAGAACGGCGAAATAAAACTTAATATACTCTGTTCCCTACTTTTCGCAGAATTCGGGAGGCATTCAACGCCGCGCTATTCTCCGACACCAGAGCAAGTTTCATTTCCTCTAGTGGGAATCGAATCCACTACCTACCGCGCTTATAGTCACACTCAGCTGGCGTGTAGCTTATATGGGAATTTTGGAGAACCGACAAAACTTTTGTTAGTAAAGTCTAGTTTGCGACGTGATGTGGTAATCCCGTGGAGTTAAGCTACATATAGCAAAAGTTTCTGTCATTCTAGGCACAATATATATAAAATGTGTTATATACAAGCTAAAATAGCTTTTGAATGTATAGAGTTCTATTTTGCAGTTTTTAACGTTATACCACGGAAGTTATAATATGACATTTGAATCCAAGAATTAAATAGTTAATTTATGAACTAATAGCCTTATTGTAACTTAATTCTAATCAAATTAAATTGGTGTTAGTGAACAATGAGAATATACCTCAATTTAAGACAATATATTTTTTAAGTGTAACTTTTTTTTACTTACTGATGAAATAAAAAAAACATAATATAATATACTATGCATAGGGTGTAAGGATAAAAGTAAAGTAACTATTCTATGCTATCTTAAACTTTGTTTTACAAATACCACATAAAGTTCTTCGCGTCTCGATGGCTTTTAAGAATCTCTTGATCGACCTTCCACCATCTCTGGGAAACCAGGTCAAGAACAAACTAAATCCTATTATGAGGGGACAATCTATACGTCTGATCAAACTCTAGAGAATCTCGGTAATAAGTCATGAAATATAATTAATTAAAAAGATGAAGAAAATGACATTGATATTTTGTATTGGAAGTTAATAAGTGTAATGTGATCGTTTCTTTTATAATGAACAGTTCATTATTAGTCCCAAAATTTTGGAATAAAAATATATAATAGGATTTACGTTATAGAATTCGAGTCCCAGCCTTCACGCTATAACAGGCACAAAGCTGGGTAAGTTTAGGTTAGGTTAGCAGGCAACCTGTGAACCTAGTGGTGAAACACTCTGATCTCATTTTATAATTTGTCGTTGCCTTGTATTGAAGAATTTTAAATATAATTCCTCCGAGAAAGAATCGAACCCACCCAATAGAATGGCCTAAACGTAAAGTAATTATTATTATTAAAATTACTATGAAAACAAAAATATTAATGTCGTTTACATTTAAATAGTCTTTTTAGGGACGAATTGTTAATGGTCTTAATGAAATCCAGTACTAACGAATTCTGTTCTGCATTTCAGGGATAACTGAAATGAAGGTTTTCCCGCGGGATAGATGTGAAAACTGATAAGGACACTATGTTAATATGCGCTAGCTTATCTGATTATATATGAACAAAATGCTTAGTTGAGTTAATTAATGTAATGAAGGACGTTTCCGCAGCTTTATTTTACGAATAAGGTTTAATGAAAGTAAGAAAATAGTGTGAGTTTACTTTTTTTTAATTGAATATGTGAAACATTAATTTTTTCATTCTTTGTCTGACGTATATCAAGTAGTCGTATTGAAGGGGAATAACGTTAGCCTTAAATGAAATAATATAAATGGTAAAATAAATAAAAATGGTAAAAAAAATAATATAAAGAAAATAATATAAAAATAACATAAAATAAAAATGGTAAAAAAAATAATGCTAAAATAAATGGTAGTTGTGGGTTCGATTTCTACCCATGGCAATGTTTTATATTAATTTCTCCGCTTCGATAAGAGAAAGTCGTGCGTTCAATTCACCACTCAACGCGCTCTCAAATTCAAACGAAGTGTCTTGACACTAAGTCTCTGCTGCCTTTCCTACTATGGGATGAAAAGCGTAAACCTGTTTTTTACGTTACTTGCTCTGTTTAATGTGGCAGTTAATAGTTTTTTAATTTTAGCACGGACATTTAGATAAAATGTTACGTAGATATAAATGTGAATATAAACATAGTTTTACTAGAACAAATGAAAATTAAAACATTCATAACAACAGTTTTATTTTACACTAACTACTAGTTAAAAGTTTATTTGCCAATATTTTAGATACGCTATATAGATAGTTTACTGGAATGACTGTTAACCTAAATAAAATATACATTTATTACACTGTCACATTTATTGAGGTTAGTTCGAAATAAATTTCAATATTCGACGTACATACGAATTTTATTCGTTGGTTTCATATAAAAATTGTATGGCTTACTGAGTAAAAAACAAATTTGATCCCGTTACTAACAAAAGTTAAAGAGTTTAAAGCCGGCGTAGAACTTTGCCACTAAGCACGCAATGCTTCCAGAATTCGGCGGAAAGTGGGAAAAGCAGTGTCTTGGCACTAGGTTTCTTTTGCCTATCCCGTTGTGTGCGGAATACAGCGTGACGCTAATTTTATCTAAGTGTTGCCATATTTACATCAATATACCTTAATTCCGAAAGATTCCAAAAATATATATCTAAATATAATTATATACAGTTTTAAAATAGCTTTGTTATAATTCCAGTAAATACTTACATTGTTACCTGATCTACGTGTATTTCTGAAGGAGATTGAAAAAAATATATTTCCTCCTTAAGCCACGAAATCATAATAATGAAATTTCACATCTCTCAATGTTTCCCGTTATATTTGACATCTGAAATGACTGATTGAATTTCTTTCCAATGATAACAGAAATCGAAAGGTTTTCATTATTATAATATAAGAATTCTATTTTTATCTTCACTCACTTTTTTTTATTTATTTGTTACTTATATATATTTTTATTTATAGTAAAGTAGTGATAGCTAAGTGGGATACGGAGTGTCTTAACACTAGGCCCTCTGCCTATCCTGTTTATGTTCGGGGTATAGCGTAAAGTTGTTTTTATTTACTTGTGTGAAAAAAACATAAAAATGTTAATATTAATGTAATGTTATATTTTTATCATGCCTACCTACTTTTACTTCTTTTTAGTTACAAAAATTCCACCTATACAGCGTGAAAGTAAAAAAAAAACTATAAAAAATTTCGAGTTTTTTAAAATTTTACATCAGATTTGTTCTATAAAAGTAAATTTCTTTTTGTCACGTAACTTAAAGCTAAACAAGGCCTTGATAAAGCATTGACCTAACACGCAGAGATATATTATGAACGTTAGCAATATCCTAACAGAGTTAAAGGCAGAAGTCATAATTTCTGTATACCGCACATAGCAGGGTAGGCAGAGAGACCCAGGGAACCTAGTCTTAAGATACTCTGTTCCCATTAAAAGACTTCCGTTCCCCACTTTCAATCAATTACATTTTCATTTTATCGTGCAGATATCTCAAGATAAATCTGAGCGAGCTACTTAAATTTTAAAATTAAATTTAAAATTTAAATTCCGATTTTATAAATCTTTAATGCATTAAGCTTATTGTATTGTATTCGTAAGCAGAGCAGAATAATGAAAACAATTTGTTTCTCGGTTTATTTTATTTCTAGAACAGCAACAAGTTCCGGTTGCCTATGTAAGGACCATTTGTCTTTGAAACCCACGAAATAATAACGTAGAGTTACAACCTACGTTTGTAAATCAGCTATATCACTTTAAATTGCTAGCTTATAGTTATTTATTACCTTTTTCTATCTTGTCCACGGCAGGGTAGGCAGAAGGAACCTGGGACGTAGTGTTAGGACTGTCTGTTCCCATTGAGACACCTCCGATCTCTACTTTCCGCCGAATTCTGGTGGCATTGCGTGTTGAGTGGCGCAACTCAATGCCGCGCTTATAGAGAAAGGAAATGAAAATAATAAATATTTCATTTCATCGAGTAGGAATGTAAACCCGCATCCTGCCGCGTTTACAGTTGCATGCTTGTGCCCCTGTGCTACGATCGACTTACGTAATAGAAAATTCCAAATTAACTTTAACATTCTTCACATTCTTTACTTTTGGAGTAACATTATTTACTTGTCAAGAAATAATAAAATCGCTCTAGTAAGATAAGTTGCGGTGTTGTGCTCCGCCACTTAATACAAAATTCAGCTGAACGAAACGAAACTTAAGGAAATTTCTTACTTTCTTCTTTTTCTTCCAATTTTATTAAAATAAAATATATTATTATATACTAATATATTTTATTTTAATAAAATTGGAAGAAAGCCTAGGCTAGGCAACCATTATGCTGACAAGATATATTGGAGGGTAGTGTAACATAAGTTATATAGTTCACTCACTTTGTTCTACTGTACAATCTCACTCATATAATTTCTTAAACTTAAGGCTTTAAATATAATGAATATATATATTTTTACAAAAAAAAAATCCAATTTCTATAGTTTTCCCAAAAAAATAATGTAACGAGAAATAAGCTTTTTGTTATTCGTGACTATAAGTTAACAAAACTACTTACAGCTAGCTGTCGCATAGCATTCTTAAAGAAAAAGAAACATCATAAGCAGTTTTCTCTAATAATACACTTCAACATATAAAGAAGTAGTGGGGAACGATAGTGTCATAATGGGGAGTGGAGAGTCGTTCCCAGATTCTCTCTGCCTTTAAGATAAAAATAGTAGTGTCTATTTTTAGTAATACTCTCCGTTCCTACATACTTTCCGCCTTAATTTAAGACTGCATATTAAGTGGCGGTATTCAAAGGCTGTGTTTTTTTAATAGGGATATTAAAGTAATTCCTTCCCCGTGAAAACGTCGAACCCAATACTGTCGCATTTACAATTGGACGCTGTCAAATAGTACCGCGTGTTACATTTAAAGTTATTGGCGAAGTGATATGTGCTCAACTGGTACGCTCGGTACGCCATACTTAAAAAACGACCACCACATTTAAACTTTGTGGTATGTGCTGGGGCACGGAAGTGTCTCAATGGGAACGGCATGTCTTAACACTCTATGTCTACACTATGATACACAGTGAGGCAAAAAAAAAAATTAGAAATTTAAATAACTTTATTTATAACCCATATTTCAACTTACTTGTATACGTAACTGGTTAGCGGCTTTGAGAGTAGGTAGCTTTTATCATGAATAGGACCATACGAGGACTTTTGCTTACAAATCTGGATTGTGGTTTAACTCCAAAGATTAAATAGTTTTACCGCCGTTGTCACTTCGTCGACTTCCATTACTCACATAAAGTGATTTTTCACAAATTACTTTGGTAACGATATATTAAATTTATTTTAAAATATTTAAGCTGTATCATATTTTAGCTGATTCGTATTTTCTTTATTAATATTAAGTAGTTTTTGCATATTTTTTTTTGTCATCTCACAAATGGGACTCAATTCAAAAAAAAAAATCAATTGGAACTAGTAGTTTTCGAGATTATCGTGTTCAACCAAACAAACTCTTTAGCTTTATAATTGTAGTAAAGAATAGGTAAAATTTGAGTAAATACAGACATGTTCTAAAAGTCGTGACGTTTGTTTCAGATGTGTAATGAACCACAATGGAGCTTCTACATATAGCCTGGCTGAGAAACCGGTTACAGAGTTTCCTTTGGAAGATGGACACCAAAATCTGAGTACAGAATGCTAAAAAGAGATTAAAATGGATTTTAACTTCGTATCACCTACTAATGTGAGTTATGTAAGTTATTTACTTATTATTATTTGTTAGTGGTGCAGGGGAACAAGCGTGGGTTCGATTCCCACAATTTGTAATTACAATATACATAGAACCTTGTGTGAAACTCTGTGTTCAACATTTTCTGCCTTATTTTAAGCACTGCATGTTGTGTGACGTAACTTAACGCACCGTTATGTCCACAACTATTATTTTTACAGTCAGGTGCCGTCCCACAGCGTCACGACGTCATGGATAATATTAGTAATAAATAATAATGTTTTCCCTAATGATACTGAAGAAACTTACGAAGTACTTCTACAAACTTCCAACATGTGCAAGTTTGTCATCTATCAGATATGAGTTCAGATAAAGTTAGATAAAATAGCAATATTGTATATAATATAATAACTTCTTATATTGCCTATATAAGCAAAATGATAATAATAATAGTTAAAAAGATATACATTTTATTGTTAAAATGTACCAGTAATTTAAAGACCATTTTTTACAATATAATAAAAGATAAAAGATTTAAAAATATTAATTCGGGGCACATGCGTGTGATTGTAAAAACGACAGGTTGTGAGTTCGATTCCCAGTCGAGGAAGTTAAATATTTAATGTTTTTATTTGTGCGCTTCGGTAACGAGGCAAAGCGCGACATGACTGGCTTCAGTGTCCATATATGAACCAAATTAATCTCCATACCTAACTTTACCGGAGTAGAGAGAATTTGATTGAAATGAAAAAAAAAGAAAGTTTGATATTTTAGCTTAGATTTATTTGTAATATTAAAATGTGACAGTTGAAGTAGACTTCAAAAATAATTTAACAACTAAGTGAAAAACGATGTAATTTCATTAATAATTAATTTACTAATTTACTAAACGTGAATTATAATATCACTAAAAGCAATAAATATGTAACATTTTTCAGATTTTCTTGTTATTCTTTAAGCAATACCTATTATTATTATTAGAAGCCACCACTCTCAAGTAACTTCATAGAACGAATTAAAATTAAAATGTTATATTATGAAAATCTTTTTAACCTTCTATTCTTTTACAGTATTATAATATCAATAGCGTCATCTGTTCCCGTTATTAAAATAAATCCGGTCCGCCTTAGACTCACTTGTTCTAAGAGAATTTTGATGAAATATGAATTTGTATTTTAATATAGACTTTGATGGTAATCAGTCGTTTTACTGTCATTTAATTAATTTTATGTGAATATTATTTTGTTCTGCCTTTATTTGATCTACCAAGTAATTAATTATTAGGCATATCCAATCTTCTTCCTTCCTCCTGGCATTAGTCCCGGCTATTGCCAGGGTCTGCCTTCCTACTCAACTTATTCCACTATGCACGGTCTTTTGCGTCCTCGGTGGTTAGACCATTGGCTCTCATGTCCTGCATCACGACATCCAGCCAGCGCTTCCTTGGGCGTCCGGGAGTTCTCACTCCAGGAACTGATATAGCAAGGCACTTGCATCCGACATAGTTCTTAGGCCGGCGCGTAACGTGGCCAAACCATCTCAGGCGACGATCTTGGAGCTTATCCGCTTCATCACGGACCCCAAGACTACCTCGAATGAATGTGTTGCGAATGCGGTCAGACCGCGTTACGCCGCACGCGCTACGAGGCATATCCAATAAAGGCACAAAATATTAACATAGTGTTAAAACACTCCTCCGTTCCCCACGCACCGCCCAGTAAGTAAAAATATATTACAATAATTATAATACGTAGAATAATAATAATAGAAAGCTTCGCCTGCCTATAGGAATTCAAAATTAAGTTTCAATAAAAAACTGTGGGTGACCGGATTTATAAATGGTAAAAGTATTACAAGTAAAAGATTTTTCATTTAAAAATTCTTAGTTCGTGCTGAGTTTTTTTTATCATTTCGCTAATCTCTTTTTATTTAGTTTAATGGGTTGCTTTCGGCCCTTTTTTTACTTGGGTTTCTGAAATTCATGAAATAAAATGGAAAACTTCTAGTTACGGCACTTCATTAAATATTTCAGTTGAAAATGTATTTTTTCTTATATTATTCATTCTTTTGTTTAAAATATTTAAATTTTGATCACTCGGTTAGTTTGACTAACCATACAATTTAAATAAGCATAGACCTGACATTTAGCATTTTATACGAACATAAATATGAAATGAAATGAAAATATAATTCAATATTTAAAATAACTAAATAAGAAATAAAAAATTGTATATATTTTTGCTATTTGAAATTAACTAGAGCGAGGTAATTTGTCATTCTACAGATTACAAAAAATACTTTTTTTCATACATTCAATAAACGAAGTTTCTATTATTCATAATTTGTTTTATAAAGATTATTTATATAATATGCTTAATTAAATTGAATCACCTCCGAAATCTCGGGATTGAGATCGATCGAGAAGATACGTATATTCTAAAAAATAAAATGTTAATTCTTCCATAATACAAGTAAATACGATTTCTTCCATCATTTATTTATTTACTAGCTACAAAATAAGACGGTTGCGTGATAAGTTTATTTAATAGAAACGTAGGGTAAATCGATTGACCTTTTTCACACGCGTTAGAGGAATATATCGATTATATATTATTTTTATTTTGTAAATACAACCATCTATACATATAGGTTTGACATTATAAATAAGAAAAAATAAAATGAAGAAAGCCATCGTGACGCAGAGGAACAGTATCAGAATGTACGTTGGCACTTATTGCCCATTGGGTTCGAATCCAGCTCTAAGGAATTATTTTTTTAACTTCATCCATATGCTATATTGCAGAGGGAACCTAGTGTTAAGACCTTCCATGTCACTTTCCGGCTAATAGTAGCGTATTGAGTACCAAATCTCAACGCTCTGCTTTAGACAAAGTGTCTTTCTACCAGAACGAAATCCACGTGTAGCAGGGTAGGCAGAGGGACCCTTGGAACCTAATGTCATTCCCTGAGCGGAAATCGAACCCACAACCCGTCGCCTTTCCAGTCACAAGCTTAGGCTCCTGCGCCACGACTGGCTTAACACAAATAATTTAATCAATTCAGTTCTAATCTAACATATACTAGCGTATTTAGAAATCGTATACAGCCTAAATGCTTATCTACATATAAAGGCATAAACATATATATTAGGAATCACGTACTCGTACATACCAAAAGCCTTCTTTGTTTAACACGTACTAACATCAAACGATTCCAAATGAACCTTTAACCGGAATTTGCTTTGAAGGATAAAGCTCACCCGTTTCTATACGGATTTCACTGAATCATTTTGACACTCTGCTATAATGAATGTGGGAACCAATGCAGCTTAATATTGTATTTTACTATGTATACTGCAGATAGCAGGGTAGGCAGAGGGAACCTGGGAACCTAGTGTTATGATATTCTCTTCTCAATAAGATTTCATTCCATTCCGTTCCCCACTTTCCCCTGCTGTGTGCGGAATGCAGCGAGAAGTTAATTTAATTATTTTACTTTTTATTTAAGAAATAGCGCAGCGTTTAGCTACGCCACTCAATGCGTTATATCACGAAAATTGGGCAGTGGCACACGGAGTGTTTTAACACTAGTTTTCGTTTGCCTACACTGCTATATACGGGATATAGCATGAAACAAAAAAAAAGTATCTAGAATCCTATAAGTATTGAAATTTCTACCTACCATGTTGCGGTTGCGAGGCTCAGTCGCTCAAAGTGATTGAGCATGTTACCCGAATGCGCGATTTTAAATTCCCTTCTGAACGAAATAAACTACAAATGCATTTTAAATTTACTAAAAAATATTGGTTTTAATAGCTTTACAAAAAAAATCTTAATTATATAATATGATATTGTTATAATGTTTTATATATCATTTTAAATTATAAGTTATTTTTTTTATTTTGTATGTTTTTGTATATAGCTTCATGCTTTAACTCCCATAGTTGTCGGAGAAATTCTAGTGTCAAGACACTCTACTCTCCATTTTCCTATCGAATTCGAGACATTTAATGTTGAGTAGCGTAATAGTGCCGCTTTTTGTCTTTCTAGAGAAAGAAATGAAAACAATTATGAGTACAAATTAAAACCCCAAAATGCGAACACCCCAAAATTCTGCTCTATTTTTTTAAATATAAGAAATATTCTAATTTAAAATATCTTATTTCAAAGCACTCATCAAATTGTGGCCCCTGGCGAGTGCCTCTCATTTCCTTATAGTCAAGATAAACTTCAGTTTTATAAAGAAAAAAATGTCATATTGAGTTTTCCGCCACAGTCACTATCTATAATATTATTCTTATTTCTCTATAATATTATTCTGATCAGTTCTGAATAATAAAAGTTGCTAAATTTAAACTTTTCCGTTTATCTCAACAAATTATTTATGAAGTTTTGCAGTAAGTTTAGTGCTTTTCGTGTAGTTTCTTTTTTACATAGCAAAGTAATTGTGAAGAAATAATATTGTACCTACTTAATCAACAAAATCAACTATTTATGATGGCCAGTTGTGGTGCTGGGCCACAAGTGTGTGGTTGTAAATGTGATAGGTTGTGGGTTCCATTCCTACTCGAGGAAATGAAATATTTATCGGCGAGAGCCAAAGTGCGGCGTTAAGTTCCGCCATATGACATGCAATGCCTCTTGAATTCAGCAGAAAGTGGAGAATGGATTTCCATTCCAGAAACTATAAATGTAAATAACAGATATATATGTAGATGAGATAAAGTAATAGAAAAATAAGCAATTGTAACAAACACTATATAACTAAGCAAAAATAAACCTCAATAAAAACAATTTATCCCCCAACTTATTTCTACGCTAACACTTATAGTTAAGATTGGCTTTACAATACCAACCTCTATTTTTTATGTAATAAGAGCTATATTGCTTTATTAATAGTTGTTTATTTTACAGCATATTAGCCCTGCTATGTTTTTTAAGTGAGTTTGTGCAATAAAGTCGGGGGTTAAATGTAAATATATCCAGTCTTCTTTCATACTAAGTTAAAGTTTTTTATATTAGAAAATAATTACATAGTTTATAAAAATTAAGTGCTATATTCATCAATTTTTATTATATACTGCTACTCATCTACTCTGTTGTTTCATGTCATTCTTCACTGTGCGATCTCTGTCATTTATTACGAGAAGTTTTCTTTAGAACTGTTTGAACTGTTACCCGCCGCCGAATTTTCTAACTACACAGTAAGGTCCAAACTTTGTCTTCCACACCATCTGAATACGCAGGAACTTCCTTCCACTATTGATGGGCCTGGTCTACGGTAGTTATTCCAGGTCGATACGACTTAAGCTCCTTCAAAAAACGTCTATCTCTACCTTAAAAGCAAAGCATCTGTAGCTCCACTGATGATATATGGGGTAGAGGCGACGGTTTTTCCTTATCATCAGGTGACCCATATTCTCGTTTATCTTGACTCTTTCATAAAAAATCCATATTTTCTGAATCAATTAGGAAAACATAAATTATATCTGTATATTTACTAAAAACAACTGAGTAATTTCAATCAAAATTGAACAATAACGACAGCCTGTCAAACAAAAGGCTGAACTAAGCCCATTAAGTAAACCACCGATATACACCTACGAGTACATTACTGATTTTGCCACAAAGTTACCTATCTAATATAGACTCTACTACTTAGCAATAAGGCTTAAAATGTTATAGTAAAACACATGTGTAAATCAGAATATCATTAATATTCAACAGGCCGCTTTCATTTACACAGAATGTATCGGCTTTTGTTATAAATACAAAGTTAAACTGAAGAACTGTGGACTAAAGCCCCATATACGGCCGCCATTTGTAGTAATTATTACAAGTCAAAATAATATTTATATTTCTGTGTCAGACTTACTACAATAATAATATTTTTTAGCTTCGAGTGTCAAAAAAGTATAGAGAGATGATACATAAAGAAAAAATTGTAAAAGAGAGATCGTCTGCCTGTTTATTTATTATTTAGGCGACACTGTATTTTGGCGAATATTAACATCGTATTTTCAGAATATCTGTATAGATTTATGTTATAATACTGAAGCGTTTATTAGGTTGAATGCACTAACCTCAGGAACTACTGTTTCAAATTGAAATATTAATGTTGTGTCAACTATTTTTTTTTGTTAATTATATTTGACTATGTGGACGAAGCCGCAGGTAAAAACTAATATCGCATATTAGGTTAGAAATATTAAATTGAAAATTTACTGTGGAATAGGGAGCGAATAATGAATATCACTTCAATTTTCAACGTCAACATTGCCAATATACTCGTACATATCTGAATCAGAATTTATGAGTTTGATTGCTAGTATCGAGTTATGAGGACGATATCCATATGGAAATAGTAGCAGTTGCATGTTCGGATGATATTAGATACTACATTTTATGATTGGATGAGTTCAATGTTTTATTATACTTTAAAGAATATACCATCAAATTCTCCGCGTATTTAAATTCACTCAGTTTCGCTGTCTACGTCAATTTATATTATATTTTGCTTCCCTTGTATGGATACTCCATAAAATGTGTTAATTTTGATTTATAATTTTGTTTTTCAAGGCTTTTGATCGTCAACTTAATAATTATATTTTTAAATAAAAATACTGGAATTTATGTTTTGAAATTGAATTTGAATTAGTTATATTATAAAGCGAGTTTAAAATTGATGCTTAGCATCCACTCCCTGATCCTGGAGGTGGCATTTAGTAGGTAACATTGCGAAATAAGATAAGCTTGTCGTAGGTCACCTACCTTTCTTCACCAACCTACCTTCTCATAATGCGGATATAATAAAAAAACAAAAATTGACCCAGCTACCGTTATTCCAATTCAAAATGTATATATTTACCATTCCCTAGCGGAAAATCCGAAATCGCACCTTGATTCGGACAACGGCCCTTTTACAGTGAACGTGTTCATTATACAAATCATACTTCAAAATTTTTTTTAATACAAATATTGCCTTGGGATTAGGGAGTATGTTTTTATTATGCGTAAATCGAACCTACAATTAATGCATAAATTCATTTTCTTCTAAGTTATGTGACGTTGTCATTAAATGAAGCATTACTCTACACTTAAATATTTTTTTTATTTATTTTTATTTGATTAATTTTCTTTTTGTTCATAGGTGGCGCTCCTAAACGACACAACAGTGGAATATGAAGATGCAGAAGACCCGGATGCAGTTACACTGCTGTCTATACTATTAGTTGGTGAGTTATTACTAAATATTTCTTATAATTAAGATTTTAATACATTCATTTCAAACTTGAATAAGCAATTTAAAATCTTTTTCATTTGAAGTAATTTTATCGTTGATAAATTCAACTTAAATTGGAGACATTGTGTGTTGAGTGAACATTACGCCTTGCCTCTTTACCAGAGCGAGGAAATGAAAATAGTAAATATTTCATTCTCCTGAGTGGAAATCGAACACATAACCGTCGCGTTTTCAGTCACACGCTTATGCTCCTACGCCACTATGGTGTCAAATTCGCAATTAGATCATAAAAAAAAGGAAAAAGGTTTTCTCCTTCTTCTTATATTTAATCTGTCTTTTTCAGGTATATTCCTATCTCTATTAATATTCGTAAGTGCAGCAGGAAACATATTAGTGTGTATAGCAATATACACTGATAGGGGCTTGCGGAGGATCGGCAATCTGTTCTTAGCGTCCTTGGCTATAGCTGATATGTTAGTTGCTGCTGCTGTTATGACATTTGCTGGTGTGAACGATTTGTTAGGGTGAGTGGTTTTATTAATATAACAAATACAATATTATTTATTTGAGTTTATTTGTATATTTAGAAGTTAAGTTTTTTATAACAGGACAAAAATATAATAGAATGAAGATATTTTCTTACTATATCTCGTTATATGTATAACAAGGTAGGCAGATAAGACACTCAGTTCTCAACACCACTTTCATTCCCCACATTCTGCCGAATTCTGGAGGCACTGCGTGTGAGTGGCGGAACTGAAAGTCTCACTCGAGGAAATTTAATATAATTTCATTTCCTAGAGTGAGAATCGAACTCAGAACCTGTAGCTATTTTAATAGCACTCTTGTGCTCTACGCCACGACTCGCTTGAACTTAAACATCAATCTTACATATAACACTATTATAATTAATTTTCTACCACCACATTTAATCTCAAATTTACATAATAATAATTACAGAATTGATTGTTTCCATTAATAAGTTAACAAGTATTTAATAGTGGAAGGCTGTAGGCAAACTGATAACACATTAACTAGGCGCGATAGCATCTTGAGCTCTATTAATACTCCACTAGTCGAGTGTGTCACGTAGTTAAGTTGATTAAATACACATATACATATATATATTAATTTTATATGTGTGTAAGTTTTGCTTATAAAATAGTTTTTTTTGGATATAATGATTGCGTGGTCAATGCTTCCGGAATTCGACGGGAAGTTGGGAACGGAGTGTGTTAACACTATGTTCCCTCTGGCAACCCTGCTGTTTTGCGGGATACAGCGTGCTATGATTGCGTGGTATGTTGGTGTTTAGTAGTAGATTCGTCAGTCAATATTAAAGTTCAATAGTTTCGCTCAAAATAAGAATAAATATAATATGCTGTGATTTGTATTTTTGAACTACAAATAATTTACCACTGATTGACAAATTTTTGTAAATGAAGAAAGAAAGAAAGTACATTTCAAATCGTATTAAAAATGATTAAAATATTAAATACTTCAGTAATATGTAGAGGCCATCGTAGTCCTTAACAATAAATCTCCAGGTTCCCTCGGCCTACCTAGAAACGTGCATACATGAGTGAAACTGAAAAAAAACCTTCGATCTTCTTTAAAATGTTTATACGTTTTCTAAAATACTTTTCGATCCTAACTTTTAAAAATAATACCTAAGATTCGAACTCACACCAATCGTGTACTATAAATCATCAACATATGCACTAATATACCATATAAGGGTCTAACAAACTGCAAAACAAGTTAAACTAAAAGCACACAAGCTTTTATAGAGCCTCCAATATGCGTAGTTAGTTCGCAGCGACGCTCAGTTGAGTTTCTATTACGAGGACTTTAAAATAGGCCGTAGGATCAATATGAACGTTCTTGTTTTTTTTGTTTTAACTTAGTAGGCTTATAAAAGAGTGGATAGTTAATTATATATTAAAGAAGAATATTTTTTGTTATTTTAGTTTGTCATTGAATGACATAGAGTTACGTATAAAAATATGTGTACAGAAACTGAATAATACAGAAGTAATTCAGTTAAACGTTTTAAAGCAAATGTCAAATTTGTAAAGACAATCATTTCTTCTTTCAATAAAACAAGAATAAATAAAAAATAAATAAATATCGTACTGATATTAAAATACTAGTACTATTTACTTCTTCTTACTTCTACTATTTATATACTATTACATAATTGCAATTTTTTTTAAATACCATTCATGTTCAAGCATAGAATACGGTAACAACTAAATGGTGAAGTCATTTAATATTTAATAAAAGATTTTTAAAATGGAAGGACAGTGCAAAATAGTAGCTTCATCTTTACTGTAGAAACAAACAGATCGATTGTCTTATCCCTAGGTTCTCTCTCTGTGTACCCTGCTATACGGGAAAAGCAAAAGGCTGCAAAGAAAAAGAAATAAACAATTAATAAAAGAAAAACTTGAATAATGGAGATATCTTTCAGGTACTGGGTATTTGGAGAACAATTCTGTGACACGTGGGTGGCGTGCGACGTGATGTGCTCCACTGCGTCCATACTCAACTTATGCGCTATATCGCTCGATCGATATATACATATAAAGGATCCTTTAAGGTACGTACAATTAGATACATTATATCAATAAATTCAACGAACATTTATAGTTTCACGCTATATAATGCACATAGCAGGGTAGACAGAGAAAACCTGAGAGCCTAGTGTTAAAATACTCTGTTTCCATTAACAAAGCTTGAAAGTAGGGCGGAAAGTAGTGAACGGAATCGACGAACGGAGAGTTAGTAATGGATTCCATTTGCCTACCTTCCTAGCGGGAAAAGGCGTGAAGCGAGCTATTATATTCAAAATTTATAAGCATAAGAAACACGAGTATAACGATAGTCACGTTTCTTACTTAGTGTCGTAATCTTAAAATTTACTTGTTGAATTTTACACCTGTGCTTAAATGACTGCTCTTACCGTCTCAAGCATTATTTAGAAACCTTTTGTTGAAATAAAGCGAGGCCTCTCCACTGTCGTAAAACATTAATAGATCATAAATTTTTGAATTTCACACAAATTGCTAAGCTTGGAAGTTTTTAATTACATATGAGCTTTTAATTACAAAAATGATATATGTAGAGTAAATTACAAAGATTTTTAATAATAATGGAAAAATATATATAATTACAGAAAAAATATATATATACCTACATAGTTGAATTAAAGGCATGTATATTATAAATGTATGTTTTTATAAATATATGTTTTTTCAACGAAAAATGAGATGAGACAAATAAACATAAAATAAATTTCTCTAGCAATGCACAACTTTGCAGCCAGTGCTTTGTGTCTAACTTCATCAAAGTTAAGCTGCTGTAACTTTCATCAATTTCAAAATTAAATACAATTTACAAGTATTGAGTTAATTTTAAATTTTAATTATATATTTTTTTTAGCAGTACAGCATTTGACTGTAAACGCAACGCGTTGAGTTAGGACACTTCACTTTTCAATATGTTGAAAATTGAGCAGAAATTGGAGAACAGTGTCATAACACTAGATTCTCTATACCTATCCTGCTTGCGGGATACAGCGTGAAGCTAAACGTAAGCGTAACAAAAAATATGTCATTAAAATAAGTTTTTGCCAACAGATACGGCCGCTGGGTGACACGTCGAGTAGCAATCATAACAATTGCCCTCATATGGCTACTGGCTGTCCTCGTCAGCTTCCTGCCCATATCTCTAGGGCTTCACCGGCCCACAGATGAGGTGACGACCACAGAAAGACCGCCCAGATACCCCACTTGCGCTCTGGTATTGACGCCTACGTACGCTGTGGTATCCAGTTGTATATCGTTTATACTGCCTTGCATTGTCATGATTAGTATATATTGCAGGTTAGTTGTTGTTATTTATTTTTTTGTAGATAAACTAAAAGAATAGGAAAATATCTCATTTTTTTCTTTTTGTCATAAAATTGTGTTTTAACGGCGATATTTATTTAGTGCAGAAATTTTATTTAATTAATAATTTAAATGAACTTTGAAGTTACATTTAAATCTAAGCATCAAGCTGAATTGCTTCCGCCAAGTCTCTAATGATAATAAATATTCGATAATAAGTCCCCGAGAAACTCATATTCCAATTTGCAGCACTATTCGCTTCGTAGTTTCGGCTGTACAAAGTCTGTCAGTCTCTTGGTAACAGAAAAGTTTTATATACGAGTATATAGAAATATTTTCATCCAAAAGCCCTTTTGATTTCAATTTATGTCATCCGTTGAGGTCGTTGTGGCGCAGGAGAACAAGAATGTAAATGTAATGCGACGGTTGTGGTTCGATCCCCACTCGAGTTTCTTCGCTCTGGCACCAAGGTAAAAAGCCCGGCGCTAAGATCCTCTACATAACATCTCAAAAAATGCCTCAAAAAATTTGGTTTGATGGAAAGTGAGTCGCTGAGTGTCTTAACACTAGGCTCCCTCTCCTTCATAAGGGAAAATAAGTGGAGAATATTAACACAATGTTCCATTTGTCTACCCTGATTTATTATGCTTGATACAACACGAAGCTCAAAAGAATATAGAAGTATCCTCATTAGAATCCACACTCGTCACTTTTAACCAAGTGCATATAAAATGCACAGTAATGGCACCTTTTTATAAAAAGTTTGAAAAGCTTATGCATTATAAAGTGAAGCTAAACAATCTTTTTAAGCTTTCATATAAGCTCAAACGAAAGTCCCGCAGGAGTTAATGTCTGTCATCTGTCTAACACTAGATATTCCTTGAGAAATGTTAGATATTTTTACAAAGGATTTTCAAATCTATAGGGATTTATAATATTGAACTCTTGTATTTAAGTAAAATAAAAAAAACGCGTATGAACATTTAGTTATGACGATCTCGATTTTATATTAAATATTAAATTAATTTTTATGTTAAACCTCAACCGTGATGCATTTGAGGCGTATATGTTCACATATCTTACACTATATAAATAAAGCTAAA
The DNA here is from genome assembly GCA_036379175.1 of Heliconius cydno galanthus. NCBI lineage: Eukaryota > Metazoa > Arthropoda > Insecta > Lepidoptera > Nymphalidae > Heliconius > Heliconius cydno. The sequence continues at coordinate 227,313 of JAKRZM010000199.1, forward strand.
GATTTGGTACGATGGAACGTCCTGATCTCCGAAGAGAAGTAGTTACACTGTTAAAATTAAATATCTATATACAAAACTTTCTTCCCAGACTATACTGCTACGCTCAAAAGCACGTGAAGTCGATCCGGGCTGTCACAAGGACAGTCCAGCTACCCGACAACAGGACTAAGTCAGTTAGAACTCGCGTCCACACTCACGTCCACTCATCGCCTTATCACGTCTCCGATCATAAAGCTGCTATCACGGTGGGAATCATCATGGGAGTGTTCCTCTTGTGTTGGGTGCCGTTCTTCTGTGTCAACATCGTTGCTGCATTTTGCAAGACTTGTATACCAGGTGGGCAAATTTATATTTCTATAGGTACTGATATTTTTTGGTTTTGTTTGTTTGGTTTATCTTTTATCTTTAGAAGAAGAATATTTGAGAAAAAAAACTGTGGGGTATGTTTTTTTTAATGTTTTAAGTTCAAGAGCCTATCGTCAGTAAATGAAATATTAAAACTAGAAACTACAGAAATTAATTTTAATAAAATCTAAATAATGAACATTGAACATTTCTAAAATATTAAATGTCATTGGTACAGAAAATAATTTAATTCATATATATGTTGTGTGTCAAATGGCAGTCAACTATTCGTTTTTCTATTATTTGCATGAATTAGCTTTAATATTTTTCAAATTGATGACATAAACAAAGTAATCTAAAAAGATTTTAAACATTTTATTTCTCTAATTACCTTAACCAAGGTGTTTGTTTATAAGGCACAGAAGAATTCTCAGCCAATACTTCTTAAATTGTTTTTAATTAAATAAAAAGTTTTCCTAAGTTATTAAAATAATACGCTACCATGTTTAAATTAACTCATAAAGGCCTTTGATGTAAAGTTAGAAATGTCAGACCATATTTTGAATGTACATCCTTTGTACAAATTAATTTAATCAAAAACTATTGACATCACAACATTTAAGTTAATTAACGATTTTAATTATAAATTAATAGAACGTATATAAACCCAAATTGAATTTATACACATTCCTCGTACACAAGATTCTGTACTAATTAATTATGATGCATTACCCAAACCCATACGTGACATAAAAGATAATGAGAAAATAAATGAACAATCCGAAGGATCTGGCTCATAAAAATATTTCTGGCATTAAATAATTGATGGCCGATCTAAATCGAAAGCTTGAGATACGTGATAAGGAAATTACAAATGAAATTGCCTCAGAGATGGTCAAATTGGTGGATAAGCATTTGGGTCAGTGTGTTGTGATGGCAGCCGTAATTAGGAACAAAATGTATTCATTATTAATGAGATTGTAAAAGCACTTTATGGTTGTAGCGCCCTAAGTGTTCTAAATTAAATGGCTTATTTAAACATTAACGTTGATAACATAATTTTTGTTATTGTAAAAATGGTTGAACATTTTTATTTCAAGTATTATAATTGATTTCAAATAATAGTATGCTATGAATTTATATGTATTTTAGATATGTTTTTAATTCACAACCAGTATATATTTGTTTAATACATTTGTACTATATAACCCATTTATATAAAACTTATTTATATTTCTATTATTAAATTCTGTATACGCAAGAATTCCCATACTCAACCTAAAACTTTTATTACAGATCTCGCATTTAAAATCCTCACGTGGCTCGGCTATTCCAACTCCGCGTTTAATCCGATCATTTACTCCATATTCAACACGGAGTTCCGTGAAGCGTTTAAGAAAATACTCACGTCCAAATATCCTCCTTGTTGCGGATATCAGACGGTAAGAGCAAACACACCGACTAGAAATGATAATTTCGTCACCGATTACGGAACTAAGACTTTGGTAGTTCGAAGAAGTGGCTCCTTAGGTCTTTCTGGTGTCGATCCTACTCCGAGGTCTTCGGCTGAATCTGTAAAACCTTTAAGGGATTATCACATCTGACAAGAAGACGGGAGCAGCAATAATGGACTGCTCGACAAAAGCGACGTAGTGTAAGTAAAAGACTGTTTATTTTGTATATCTATCTTATGAGTTGTTCGTGTAACGTAGCAATAAGATGCCTAGCAATTCTCTTTTACATATCAAGTTGATTAGTATAGGCGCATTGATTAGAGCTTCGTGCGATTCTTCTAATAACCCTATTAAAAAATAAGAAATAGATAACGTTGGAAAAACTATGAATTATAAAAGATTTATATTTAAAATTAGCATAAAATAAATTCTTTTTAATTCTCTTGATGTAGGGTTTTTGTAAGGCATCCATTTTTCTATTTTATTGGTCAGTTTTGAGTTAGTAGAGTATATTAAATGTTTAAAAAAAAAAGATATGTATAAGTCATCAATCTTTTGTCTTTTCAGCTAAAATATGTATGTGCAAGAAGTGTAGCTTCAAATTAAATAACTAAATTATTAAATCAAGTTTAATACCAAAAATAAAAATTTTGTAATAGAGTAATTTCATCTTCAATTTATTATATTCCTGTGATACTTTTGTATATAGTTAAATAACTTATTTTTAAAAATGTAAATAAGAATACAATATTAAATATGTTATTAATTAAGATGTCTCACTATTAGTTAATATTTAATTATAATATAATTAACGTTATTGCCTCATTTTCGTACATCGTTAGTATCTTTCTGAGTTGAATTCAGTGAGAAACCTCTTTGTTTTCCACTTACAATTTTTTGAGGCTGACTGATCAAGCCAAATAAATTCTTTGGGCATTTCTAGCCAAAATAATGGTCTTATGGCTTTACTTGTGTTATTATATGCTCTTTGTTGGCGAAAATATAAACTTATTTTAGTTAAAAGGAGACCGTTTCGCCTAAGTATTACCCACTTATGCCTCTTTCCGTCATAATACATGTACCTATAGCTTTATCTACTAGTCAATTTAGAAATCTTTGTTGTTCCTAAAATCATATAACACTAAATAATATAATTTTTTAATATACTGTTGTCATATGTAAAGATATATAAAGATTATAAATGATTCTCATAGAAATTCATTAAATGTTTAAATATCATTGTTTTTTTTCTTTATTTAAAAATCTTTCACAATTAATAAAAAATAAATTATTTCCTTCAGAAATTAGTTAAATATAATAATTCGTCATTTGATATTAAAGGTAATATATTTTTTGAATTGCTAATTTAACTAGAATGCATTCTTATTATTGCGTCTTTACTGTTACTCCTGTAATACAAACAATTTATTCTTCAAGCTTAGTTTAAAAGTTCTCAAGAATATTTAAATTACATACTTATCGTGAATGAGGCTGTCCTGACCATAAGGGCCATTTTCATATCTTCGCTCTGGCACCAAGGCAAAGCGCGGATTTCCGCCACTTTACTCGCAATATCTCAAAAACGGTAAAAAGTGGTTAAGAGAGTGTTTTAATACTAGGCTCCCTCTGCCTACTCTGCTATATACAGGATGCAGCGTGAAGCTGATAAAAATATTAATACATGTATTTTATTAACTATTGCATTTATAATCATGATTTTTTAGATAATGATATTATAAAATTTCAAATATGTATGTTAATGTTTATCCAATATACTACGGGCTATTCTAATATAAGCATAATTTTATAAATAAGACACAAATTTGATTTAGACTGTAAGAAAAAAAAACAATAAATAACATTTGCAAAATGAAAAAAAAAAAACATTTTAAATAAAAAAAAATTTTGAGAACTTTTGGACTAAATTTTGATACTGTTGTCATTTGAAATTCTATTTAAATAATAAGTAAATGTAGTAGATTTATATAGTTAACTTAGTACCAGATGCTTTCCAGAAGTACCTTTAGTATATATGAATATATTACAATGGGGAAAAGCGCTAATGAAATTTATTGATATAATTGTAAAAATATTGTAATTGTATATTGCTATACGAATGTTGTAATGATTTTAGATTTTATTTATTGTATATACTTTCTTCTGTAGAAAATATGTTGTAATTTCTTAATGTACGATGTATGTATTTATGTATGTATATATTTATTATTTAATATGCAGCTTCTATTTCATAATTATTCGTATTTATTGAAAAGTGGCATTCAAAACAATGTAAACTGATTGTCTGTAAATCGGTTACCGCACTATAATTTTACGTGATAACATTGTAAGAAAACAATGATGAAAGATTATATACTTTTATGAATGTTATTGAATTATTACCTGTATTATATTATTTTGTATAATACAAAGGAGTTAATTGTTTTTTTTTCCATAAACTAATATTTAATGGCACTTTTAATTCAAATATTATTTTTTTATTAAATTATGCAAATTAATTACAAATAACAATGTGTTATTTAATTTAAAAGTAACAATGAATTGATAAATGCGCCTCAAGTCAAAGGGCTAGGCTGATCGTGCCTCTCTAACGCTTGCTCCGCGCTCTCGCTTGCACATTCGGCTCAGGTGGAACGTGACAAAGAATCATGGTGTCACGTGCCTACAGACGGCGTTAATCAATTTATAAGACGTTAACACGTCAAAAAATGCACAATTTAATTTATTCTCAAATAGAATGTTCTTGGCGAATATGTCATATTTTCAATACGATGTCGAAACCTCAAGAAATATAATACTTACTTACACCGTAACGAAGTAGGACAAGCTAAACACAAGTAGGTTAGCTAAAGAGAGACGTTGCAACCAACTTTTAACGCTCGTGTCTCTTATGACATCTAGCCTAGCTTTTGTATTTCACATGGAAAATGACGGCTGCGTGAAATTACGATACTATATAGAGATTTAAGCTTATTTCTATTAATAATTTTTTCTATTTGTTCCTTAAATAATACAAAATAAATCCCACTACCTGTTCATACCAATAAAAATATAAAAAAACTACTTTAAAAAATAATTACCTAATTAATTACAAAAAGAAATTTATTTACATCCTTGAAAAATGTATTTAAAAACTACAAAATCAGCCTTAATTTCCTATTGATGTGCCCATAATATATTAACTGAAATTCAATGCATTTTATTAAAATCGTGAAAATGTATTTCCCATATCTACAATGTGCAATTAATCTCAATCACAAGCTAATGGCTTTGGAAGTATTGAACCTTTTATTTTCACTGTCAACTGAGTTATAAAGTCACTTCGTGTTAAAGTACTGAGAAAAAGCTGACAGTTTAAAAACTTTGGTTTAAAATATAGGCGGGTTCTTTTGGCACATATCTTTTAAGAATTCATATAAAATTGAAGTCAAAACTATACGTTCGTACATGTAGGTACAATTAGTATTTTAAACAACGCAACGCCTCTGGGGAATGGGAACGGACTTGAAAATTGCAAACTATCTATATGGCTATATAACTTAAAATAATAAACTATACGATTTAATTCGCTGGACTTGAACCTGAAAGCCAACAAATAAATGAAGTCGAACATTTAGAATCGTTACATTTCAGGTAAAATACGATAAAAATAAAAGATATAGCTATATATATGGGATAGACCATCAGCTTTATATAGTCGTCCGTGGGGAATGGCGCGAGAACTACACTGTGTGGAGCAACGCGCTTCGGTAATTTTATCTCGGGAACGTGGAAATTTTATATTTCGTAACTATCTCTTTTCACTTCTGCATAAAAATTTTATTACATATTTTGTCATTTTTTTAACTTCCCATTGTATTCTGCACGTATCTGGGTAGGTAGTGGGAACCTAATGTTAAGACCCACATGATGTAACCGTGATAGGTTTTCTTTTTGATCCAACTCGAGGAAATGAAATATTTAATATTGTCATTCCTTCGCTCTGGTGTCAAGGCAAAGTGCGGCGTTGAATTCCGCCACTCAAAACGCAAAGCCTCTAGAATTCTGGAGGATTGGCTGCTAAATGAGGAATACAGCGTGAAGCTGATTTAATTTATTTTATTTTATTTTAGTATCAAATATTTACTTAAAATTGAATTTAAAACACCTATCCTTTACTAAAAAAGCAATGTTGGAATTTCAATAACTGTCCATATTATTATAGAAATAATTAAAAACATAACCAAATTACGCTGTCAAAATGTCACAATCTTGAAATTTAATATCATATTTGGACTTCATTTTTCTTCTAAAACATCAAAGTTATAAATAGCGCTCGACTAGAAATAGCTACGAAAATATTTCTCTTGATTTTCATAATATTCCAAGCGTAACGTTCATTGCGCATGAATGGAAAAAATAAAACTAAAATTATGAAGCTTGTTATTTATATACTTTATTTAAAGTTTCTTAATATTACTAATATTACAAATTGAAATTGTAAAAATTTGTTCCATTTTCACACAAAAAGTACTAAACGGATTTGATAAAACTTTACAGTAATTTAGTCTATATATCAGAATAATTCGTAGGCTATAATATATTAATAAGTTTAAGCAAGCGAAGCCGCGGGTGGGACCCTAGTTAGCTAGGCTATAGCTAGCTATAGCCCACAGCAACTAACTATATATTTACCAAAAATGATAGATGATATGGTAAATATTGAAATTGAATAGTTAGTTGTTGTAAATTGAGCGAATAATCCCTCTGCCCACAATCCTAGCAACATGAAGCTAAAAAAATAACTTTCATAAATCTAAATATGTTACATACAAAAGAATGGTGTCATGTTCACACTTTTATTCCTACTTATAACACTGTTTATTTTAAAAGAATAACTTAACTTTCTGAACTTCAGATTCAGCATTAACCTTTTCCAAGTAAATATCAATCGCAAGAATAAAAGATTTTTACCGAAGCTGTTTCTAGTCTTTATTAATCTTAGATTAAATCAATAACTATCAAAATAAATAAACTAATATAAATCATCAAAATTATAAAAATATTACATTATAAAATTAAACTAAAAATGTAAATATTTATATTGTATTAGTTCAGATATATTATATCTTATGAATCTTTTATCGTACTAAGAATTACTGTAAAATTTAGTTTGTAAGTGACAATCTTTAATGAATCAGTATTGTAAATAGCATTTTCTAAGTTATAACTAAGTCTTATCTGTTTCAAGCTTGCCAAGAATAATTGATATACATATATATCTATATATTATTTATTATGAGTGTATATATATTATATGTGTACTATGATTTCTAGTCAAATATAAAATTTATTCCAATATTATCGTTTTATTTTTATATCACTTATCCTGAGAGTAATATTAAATATTATTTAATTTCCTGCAAATATTGGCGGTCGACGTGTCGAAGCGGCACAGATGGCTGCTGGCGTGACAGTTATGGGTTCGATTCCCACTAAGGGAAATAATTTATTTACATTATACAATCGACGTTAAATCTCTTGAGAATGGGGCGGAAAGTGGGGAATGGAGTATCTTATCTTGCCTTAGTCTACCATGGTCTCGCACGAGTATATGCGAGATCGAAAATCGAATCCACAATCGTCATATTGCAGTGCAGTTTTATTTATTCATTGTAGTACAACAAATTGCAGACAAGTTAAAGAAAAGTTAAAGTTTTAAATCGGATTTCTGTCGAAGTCACACTATTGGAAGTGAATGGCATTTTAAGTTTTATAGTCCAAATAAAATAAATTTCGTTCAAAATAAATTTAGCTCTAGCTTTTAAGGGATGATAAAGATCATTTTATAAGTCACTTTGTTTTGCAATTCTGGCTGCACCCTGCATTTAAATATTAAATGCTAGTTGGACAACTAACCATCACGTTTTATTTTAAAAACCTTTTAGTAATAAATCTAAAATCTACAATAAGAATTATTTATGAAAGTAATATTGATCAACCAGTTAAATATTTTTTGAATTAAAAATGGCCCAATTGCTTTTTATAAAAACAATTTCATTTGTCCATATGACTAAAATTATACAATTTTGCTTATTTTAATATTTGTAGGAAAGACTTAGGACTTTTGCATTAGTCTATAGCGAAATGCTATGCTTTTAGATGTATTAGGAGGATGTACATATATATAAAGGTATATACAGTATTCTGTATATTAACTAAAGTACTTGAACATATACAAGATTAAGGTAACAACTCTATATTTCGATACCTTCAAATGTATACTAAATATCATTTTAAAAAGGGAAAAGGGAAGGGGAGAGTTTGTTTGGTGGAACGCAAGAATTATTGATTTGGTTTTTTTACGTTTTCTCGTAAATACTTAATATTTTATACAAATATATTTACAACTAAATTTAGTTGACGAAAAAAATAATATATAACCTAATATTATATGTTATATTTTTATATCAAATTCATCATAAGACAATGAGAAAGCAATTTCTATTAGGATTCCTAACTGATATGTATAGGAGCTCCATTATAGCGTCGCTGATTTGATAAATGGTGTGTCGATCGTTTCATCTTCGTTGAAAGTAAGTTTTTTTTATAAATTCAATTTAGTCATAGAATATTAAGAATATAGAGTTCTTTATAGTAATGTATCCTAAAATTTTCTAAATTTTATTATTTACTTAGGAACCGTAGACCTGAATTTGACATTAATTTCAGTTTGAAATTTCCTCGCAGTCTCGAGATAAATATTCTTGACAGACGGACGACAAAGTGATCCTATAAGAGTGATCGATGTTTTCTCTTTTGATATACAGAATTATAAAAAGAAATAACTTTACACTAAAATAATGCATGTAAAAGATAATACATAATAGCGTAGGAGCTCCAGTATGTCGTCCAACATGCGGATAAAGGGTAGTATCAAGACGGAACTCAACGCCGCCCGTTACCGGAACGAGGAAATGAAAATCTTAAATATCTACGCAATATATTATTACCCAACTTTAGTAATAAGTTCATTTGTAAAGAAAACCTTCGTTATAAAGGAACACTGAGTGCGCGGCTGTGGTCGGATGCCTGCGTCATCGCGGTATTTAGCCATTACCGAAATTCCTGCTCGCGAAGCACGAGACGTATTAATACCGAGAACATTGTGAAGTTATATTTATTAAGCGATCTCTTTATTATGTTTTATATTTACTTATATCTTATATTTTTTTATAACATTCCTATCAATATACATTAAGGTATTAATAAAAATGATAAAATAATCAACTGACTGCAAATATCTGTTAAATAACTACGTATATTCTACGTCTTCTCCAAAAATACGCTAGAAAACCTATATAGCGATAACTACCAAGTTTCAGAGAACTGTTTAAGTTTCATAAAATTCGGTATAGTTACTGAATTTCATAGATTTAAAAGACTCAAATTAGCTAATATTAGCACATAAATGCTTGTCATCTGCTGCTGAATCTTTTTGAAATTGGTTAATAATTACAAATACATTTTTGACAATATTTTCTCACATTTGTTTAGTATTAGACTGAACATGTTTTTTGTGGGTTTGAGTCACGATTTGAATATATTTATTCAATTTAAATACAACTTGGCGTTGGGTTCTGCAGTCAATAAATTTCTTTTTTTTATAAATACATGTATTTATCCGATTACCAAATGTATGTCAAAATATAATATATAAAAACTAATACGAAAATGCATACTAAAACGAATTTTGTAAAATCCAGAGCGGATTTCTAGATTTTTTTTTTTAACAAATAAATATATTTTCTATCCCATAAATAAAAACTAAGTCCTTTGACTATAAAATCAATTTCAAAACTTTTCAAGCTTTATTGCCGCTCGCGTTTAAGCTGTACTCGTATAACCGTTAAATCCGTTAATTGTTTCGCCTCTATCGTTTTGTATCCATTCAGCGGAATCGCGTTGCATTTTTTGTATCCAATCTATACTAATATCTATTGTGCTATTAAAAATTTTAAATATTAACAATGGTCGATAGTGTTTATTTGTTGTTATTGTTGTATTTAACAGCTATCATGTTCCCATCATGCCAGTCGTGGCGCAGAGTCCCAGGCGTGTGATTGTAAACGCAACAGGTTGTGGATTCGATTCTCATTCAAGCAAATGAAATATTTAATATTTCCATTTTCTCATTCTGGTAATGAGCCAAAGCGTACGTTGAGCTCTTCCACTCCGTATGTAAGGCTACCAGAATTCGGCGGAAAGTGGAGAACGGACGAGAAAGAATGTGGTACAGTAGGTTTTCCTCTGCCCAGCCTCCTAAATGCGGGATACATCTTGAAACTAAAAAGAAATCCAGCTCTACTTATCGAAATACCAGTTTCCCATATAGTTGTGACCCAAATGTAGGTTTAAAATGAGCTTAGACACTTATCATCATTAAACGAGCAATAATACATAAAAATCGACCTATTAATATTGTAAAGAAATCAAACACCTCGAGGCTTTTACAGAACTTATATTTCTTCCAGGGCTAAATACCATTAGGCTTGTACAATGTATATCTTAAATTATAATACAATATTTTATTCTAGAGGACCACTTTCCTCTTCAGCTCCAAATCTAATAATGCGCATCAGAATTTTCAACACATCAAGCGTCGCGCTAGTTCTATGTATAAATTTTCAAATATATCTTTTTATTAAACAAGGAGGTTGATTTACATTTTTCTATAACAAATTATCGTAAATATAAAAACTATTTATATAAAATCATTACAATATATAAACTCACAATTTTCTTGTACTTTTCCATTAATCTTTTAGTAAATAGTATGGTAAAATAAAAGTATAACTGCAATATGTTATTATAAACATTATTATAAGCACCTTAATTTTATTTTATAGTTTTTAAATTATAATTTTCTTGAAGTAGTTAATCAAATAGTTTCTGGCAGCTTCATTTCCGTAGATTTACTTTGTCGTGCAAAGTTTCCTCTCTTATCGGAAGCCTTACTTTTCATGAACAAAGTATCGCTAAGACTTTTGAAAGTGCATTATACGACTAAAACTAACTAACTAACTTAAAATATATTTAATTAAGTTTAACCATTTTGAAATTTAGTTAAGACAACTTGCGAAAAAAATCATAACGAATAAAAAATTAAAACTTTCACGCAGGAGAAAGAAGAGAGAGAAGGTGAAAAATATTGTGATGATTAATTATATACTTAAATTATTTTCGTATTCCGCACATGCGTTAAATGTCGTTACGTAAACCTAAAATAAATAATGAGATTTAATACTATGTATTATAAGATTTTACTGTAAATACTACAATATAACTTTAGGACTTTATGTTAGAAGTAAAATAATTTCTTGAATTAAAGTTAAGCTAACACGAGGAGCATACATAATAAAGTTTAGGTAAACTTTTAGCTTTAGCTCTTTAAATCGCACATTTCCTGCAAAGGTTAAGCTAAATTCCTTATTTTAGTAGTTGGAAATACAGTTAGTTATAAACGACCGTATTTCATAAACTATCTATAATCAGCTTAAACCTGTATCCTGCACACAGTAAGGTAGGCAGAGGGAACCTAGTGTTAAGATGTTCCGTTTCCAGTTTTCCGCTGGATTCTGAAGGAATTTCGTTTTAAGTGGCGGAACTAAACGCCGCGCTTTTGCCTCGACACCAAACAATTAATATTTCAAGTGGGAATTGAACCCACAGCCTATCGCAATCGCAGCCATTACAAGTTAATTTATTGAAACAAAAACTCACGGACATATTGGTAATTGTTATAAGGCAAACAAAACAAATTACTAGAAAATCTATTTAATAAATAAGCAAAATTTTATATATATTTTTTAAGAATTGTTCTTGAAAGAATTGATGACAGAATAAAAATTTTATATAAAATATAATTATGCCATATAAATTTTATATTTAATATAAAATTTTTATTACTGTCATCAATTCTTTCAAAACTTTAAATACTTTTATTACTTTATTTCATGAAATTTATTACCCAGAGTCAAACTCTAATTACTTCACAAATAAAATTCACAAAATCAGATGAAGTTATATAAAACTATACTTACCTATTTTAATATTTCAAAGGAACTAACTCTAAAATTAGTTCTAGAAAAGTTTTACAACTAGCTTCTTCAAGTACAAAAGGATAATTGACCGTATACAAGAAGTCATTCAAAGAAGTATAGTAAATTGAATAATACTGCATAAGTGGCATTGTCAATATACAATAGATAATGAATTCCCATTATAATTGAATTAATGTCACCAGGAAAAAAGATAATAGTGTTTAGAACTATTTTAAGAATGTTTTATACATGTTTATACATGTTCAAGCTATAAGGCAGTTTCTTTCACTTCGGTATTTGAGCGCTATCCCATGGAATGGAAATATGGAATAGGGTCTGAATGTAAACGTGACGCTCACGCTTTCCTGGTTGAGAGAATGATAATATTTAAATTAATTATTTTAATTATCAGGGTAGGCAGAGGGAACTCAGTGTTAAACACTCCGTTCCCCACTTTCTGTCGAATTGCGGAAGCATTGCGTGTTGAGCGGCAGAACTTAACGCCGCGTTTTGCCTCGACACCATACAAAGAAATATATCCTTTTCTCGAGTGGGTATCGAACCCACAAGCAATCAAGACTAGCCTCATTTCAAACAATGACTGTGGTAAGTTAGTGGTAAGTAGTACCTATTCGTGATGTCGAAACGTGCGCACGCATGTGGTTAAACATTAACGTATTACAGTCAATCAAAGGGAAGTAATATGAAGTTACGTAATTGTTAAAGGGAACCCATTAGCTAATTGTTTGAAATTTTACCCTCTGACATGCTGTTATTGCTGTTCGGAATTTAAAATAATTATGCTATATAATTTCCTGTCAAATGAGAGATTGTAGTGCCGCAACTGCTTAGCATCTGAGCTGTAGTTGTAATAGAGGTTTCGAATCTCTCACGGCGGAACGAAGGCTGTTTGAATTCCACTCGGAATAAGTTCAGAAGTAAGTAATAAGTTCCCTACGCAGAAATAGGGCTAACTATTCAGTAAAACAGAACTAACTATCCAGTTTAGCGAAATAACGTTTAAAATATAATAATGCTTATTGGAGGTTTTTTTCTACATTAAATAATTATAGATACTGAAATTAATATTTATTTTTTTTATAAATAAAACGAACTGAACATATTATACCTTAACTTTAAGTTCCACTTGTGAACATTATTGAAATATTGTAATTTATAAATGGAAATAAAATCGTAGCTTCCACTAGACAATATGAATTTCATAAAATTTAATGCCTTTTAACTCATATGAGTGTGACGGATATTGAAGAGAACTTAAGTGAGCTTTTAATGTCATAAGTGATTTTGCAAATTTATGGACGATGTTCGATTATGACTCCATGGAATTAATTAATTTTATTGTACTGTTCTGGTAACAAGACGAAGCGTGGCGTTAAGTACTGCCTCCATAATAAAGTACTGCCTACCCTGCCAGATGCGGGATACAACGTAAAGCTAAAATAATAAAAAAATATCCCGCACTTATTCATATATTTCCTACAAGATAGTCAGTCAGTACTTTGAAAATTAATCTTTTCTAAAGATAGATGAGGTACCTTTCTTTTCTGTAGTTATGCGGCTTCCTCTATTGTGAGATGCAGTTTCATTGTACATTGAAAATTTATTTGTGCTAGACTAAAATGAAGTTGACTTTTCAAATATTTTTATATATCAAATATTTTTTCTTTTAGTGTCTATAGATTTTTCTATATCCAGAGAGAGATATTGAAAATAATTAATCCACACCCATCGCCGTTACGTCAGGGGACTTTTTTTGTTAAAAAAACAAAAAAAAATCTAAGTTCCATGAGATAATTGTGAATTGTCACTAAGTTAGTTATTTCATTTTGCAAAAACAACATTCAGCCCTTTAGACGAATTTGTCATAGTTGTTTTGCCTCGTGCTTTATTAGAATACGGAAATTTAAACTTTATTCTCTACTGATACCAACCAAAATCCTTTGGCTCAATATTATTTATGTAATTTTAAAATAAATGCATATTTAACGTACATTTTGAACCTAATGACTTTTCGAATAAAGCTTAAAATAAAATATGATATAGTTAAATAGTGCATCCACTACAATAATTACGTCCATACAACGTAATTCAGAGGAAACCGCAGACATTTTGGTTTACACGTATAATAGTATCTCCCGTTAGTTCATTTTATTTAAATGTTTATTAGTTAACGCGATACGTTAACCAAAATTAAATTTTGAATTTGTTTTTAGGTAGAACTAGGCTACGCCCGTAACTATGTTTGGCATGGACTTAAATTCGTAAAATGTAAAACCTCGCTTTTCCCATTTCCATAGGATTTTTTAAAAAATCTCCCTTAATTTAAATTTTCTAAGTCCAGTAGTTAAGTCTATCAGTTACTCAATCAGAGAAAGATTTTTTATTTATATATAGATTTTTCAAAAAAAAAATAGTAATAAAATATTGAAATAAAAAGATTATAATTGTAATTTAATATAATAATTTTCCCAATGGTGTATCGAACCTGAAACTACTTACAATCAGACGCTGTTCTATTGCGCCAAGACGACTTCACGATTTATGCCTTTTGTGTATTATGTAATATTAAATAGATTATTCCTTAGAAAATCATTCTGTATAATAAAAATGCTTTTTAGTAAATCAACTGTGTTTCATGATGAAATAAGCTTTCAAATCTTATTACAAATGGAAACCCTTTTACGGTATAAAGGTTTTATAATTTTCCCATGGTTATGAAGGTAAAAAATGTAAGCTCGGGCTTTAATGCCGAAGCTACTTTCATTATAACATAGTTTGAATTCTTTGCGGTTAACTTATTACAATAAAAATACATATATTAAAAAAAAACACCTAGGAAACACGCTTTTCCGCATCAAGTGCCATAATTTTGTGCTATAAGTGGTATATTTGTTTTAGCGTCACACCGTATCGCTCTTATAGCAGGACAGGCAGAGGGAACCTTATGTTAAAGCACTCCGTTCCCCACTTTCCGCCGAATGCTGGAGACATTGTGTGTTGAGTGATAGAGGCATGAACTACTTTACTTGTTATTTGCAAAATCAAACCTACAACCATTATATTACGACGTCGACGTGATACGACAGAATCTCTTTATTGTTTTTTTTCCATATAATGGAAAATGATCCTTTTAGGATCATACCATCTTAAAAAATAAACATAAAGAATTATAACAAGAAAACAGGTCACCCGATAACCTAAAAGGCTTTGTTTCAAACTCACTTAGTCTCGGAAGTTTAGTCAAATTGCATTAATATTGGAGTGACGTCTCCGACGTGACATAGCTTAAGAATTTAATAAATTTTCACTATGAAATGTATTACATAATTTAATAGCTAGCGACAGCTGAATGAGCGGTGGATGAGTGGCTTAAGTAATCTCATTTTGTTTGCCCTATTGGCATATATTTTATAGCTACCTTTGTCCTATATATTTATAAAGATATATAGTCCTACGAGCACAAGTGTGTGACTGTAAACGCAATTGGCTGTGGGTTCGATCCCCACTTGAATTCGAGGCAAAACACGGCGTTGAGTTCCGCTATTCAACACGCAAAATGCCAGAATTCGATGAAACTGGGGAACGGAGCGTTTCAACAATGGGTTCCCAACAATATTGGCTTTTGTGAGTGACGGTTGTCTCCTCAAATCCCAAACAAGCGCATCGCGTGCATCTTGTCTTAAAATATAAGAGCATCTTACCGCTAAATTCTTTAGATATTGCGTGTTGAGTGGCGGAACTCAACGCCGCGCTTTGTCTCGTTACCAGACCGAAGAAATGAAAAAATATATATTAATAAGCAGTATAATATTAATTTCAAGAAATCAATAATTATAATAAAAGTTATTAAAACTTCAAATTTAATATAAATATAACATCTTTGGTATTTTGTCAACTAAACTAAGTTATATCGGCGCAGGAAGCGAGGGGAGGTTAAATTAAATAAGGGCCAAAGTACAAAATGAGCTCGTCAAACAATTCCTTAGCAAACATTTAAGAAGAATACAAGTAGGACATTAAAGTTAGATTGCAAAGTTGTGTCCATAATACGATGTTGGTTTTGCTTTCAATAAGTTAGCCAATTCTAATGGTTTGTTTACTTCGTTGATTTATTTTGTTACTACCTGAAATTTATCTTATTTTAGATAAATAAAAATGCGTCGATATAAATAAAGATATATAATATTAATAAACATATAGATTTAACATTTATGGAGCACTGTTTTAAGGCTTTTATATTTTTATCTTTATCAAGTGCACCTGGCCAAACTTATAGAGTAAGTAGAGACTTTGTGAAAAATTATATAATGCCACTAGAACACTAATCTCCTCCCGAAACTAGGGAACCTAGTGCATATAGCAGTATCCTGTTTGCGAGTTTGTTGTGTTTGCGAGCATGCAGCTGTATTTTTAAAATATTTTATATGTCAGATATAAGCAAACAGAAGGAAAATATATTTTAAATTATAATATAAATAAATAATTTTAAAAAACAGCCTCGTGATAGCAACCGCGAAAATAATAAAATCTGAAAACCATCGATTAAAGCCAATCGCAATTGAATCCCCGTAACGGTATTTAAACCAACTGATTTGTTTCATTTAAAAAGATATACATATATAATTGCTATCATTTATCTTTACACAAATATCTCTACAACCAAAAATAAACTTTATACTGCAAATTTTAAAGTCAAAATTAAAATAACTGATATAAACGCATTTTCAACGATCGCTTTATATTTTTTACACCGTAACAAGCCAATATAAGTCTTATGTGACAAGTATATAGGATATATTGGAAATATATATTGAAGAAAGATTTTAAATCGGTGTAAAAGTGGCCTTGATTCGATTCTGCCGGGTCGCTGGGCTATTAGGGTAAAGTGTTTCGGATTATTGGGCTGATAAATCCTGGTTTCGTATAGATAGTCTTATATTAAATTGTATGTATTTTCTAGTTATTTTTAATTTTAGTGTCATTGTCGATCTTTGTGGATTTCATTTGTAGTCGAAGAAATGTTTGTATTTAACAAAAATATCTTAAATATTGTTACAGTAAAATTAAAAATATTTTACCCTAGCCCAAGGCCTTTAAAAGTAAATATTTAAGTACTATTATTATCCGAACAATCACTATCTACGTCGTAGCACGTTATGGCCGCTACGAAGCTTCTACGATAGTCGTTAAAGACACTACTGTGCATTGCGAGATAAAAGCTTACAAGCTATTACAAAGCCATTACAAGTTAAAATATTAGTAAATTTATATATAATAATAGACTTTAGTTAGTTTTTTTATTCTCAAAACGTTTCTATCGTTTGAATACAATAATGCCACAGATTTGAATTCTTAACTTCTTCTTCTTCTTCTCTTATATCAAAAGACGTGCGAGGAGGAAAATTAGAAACATAGTGTCTCAACACAACGTTCCTTCTGTGTTAAATAAAATAATAAAAAACACGAAACTGACTTCTTATCTCAGTTATGCATACTTAATTGATACCATTTACACGAGTCCATTTTAAATTACATTTCATCAAAAATACTTGGATTGTTACGGGAGGACCTTCAGCTTAATTAATTTACTAATCTGGCCCAAAAATAAATGCTTTCGGGTATTCCCACGAAACCTGCGACGCGGAAAATTTAATTCTGTACAATTATATTTACTTGATTACGCTATTTACCAGACAATCTTGTATGTAATTATATTTTCTTGTTTCTTTTATTTCTTGTTTTTATAAGTAAATGTAAAAATACGTGTGGACGTATATTTTGTTGAATCCGATGTTGGAAGGTTCAATCCAACAATATTTTATAATTTCTACGTTATAAGTGTCCACAACGCACTGACCCCATGAAATTAGTTTAAAATATCTTAAAAAAGCTAAATTATCTTAAAAAATTAAAATAAAATAGTCAAACTCATGACATATTATCCTAGAAGTCATAGATGCGCGGGTTCGAGTCAACACACGACCATCGCGTATAGTATCACACACTGTTCCACTAGACCACGATGGCCTCTATATACATATGTGAACGATAAAATGATTAGTTAGTCCCCCCGACCTGGTTGCTCAGCCGGCCGGCGCACGCCACGCGTCGCCCTCAATGGGTTAATTTTAACTTCAATACCTTTATGTTTGCATCATTGAAATCGTTTGGTTTATGTTTTATAAACAACGTTGGTTTTAGCTTATATGCTTTTGTAAGGTGTAAGGTACTTGTGAATCGACAGGATAGTAATATTTGAGAATCAATGTCTTAGTTATGCATAAATATACAACATACAACATACATACAACCTCCCCTCTGTCAATTGCTTTTAATAATTATCTATAATAATATACATTTTTGTAGTAAATAATAAATATAATATTTTTTAATTTCAGCACATATGGTGCAGGAACTAAAAAATGTTATACTTGTTATATACAGTAGAAGCAGGGTGAATGGGAGGATCTTGGGAATCTAGTAACACCGTCACCCCTTTCTCTTTAAGACTATTTCTAATTTATTCCTTCCATATTCTCGTCGAATTCTTAAGGCATTGCGTATTGAGCACCAATGCCACTTTTTGCCTCGTTACCAGAACAAGAAAATCAAAATATTAAATAATTTATTCCCCCCAGTGGGGATCAAGGCCATAACTCGTATGAACAGTCCAACGTTTGTACCCACCACGATGGTCATACAAATATACATATATACATAGTTAATATAAACTCTATTTAATATGTTAAACCATAATGCTGTGTGTTTATGCTCCACAGTTTGGTCGACGCAACCAAGTCGACGTGTGACATCCTCATTGCGCTAACCTGATTGGATTATACAGGTCGACCGTATTGTCCGATGAATTTCAACTACCTATTCGTATAAATATATATGCTATATACTACATACACTTTATGTACTGAAAACAAAATAAAAACAGCTTCACGCGTTATCCCGCATACAGCATGGTAGGCAGAGGGAACCTTGTGTCAAGACACTCCCTTTCCTCCTTTATCACCTCTTATATACCTACTGTTTTCTTCTACAATAATTGTATAATTATTACATAACATTTTGTTCTTTTTGATAACGGAAACTATAATAATTTTAACCTTTTATTAACGTTAAAACGTTAACGCTAGTTTAAGCTTTAATAATAAGTCAAGTCATAGAGAAATATTTGTATATATTTAAATGTATTCAGAGCCAATCAGCAGTGCATTGTAGAGTTGTAGAGGGGACGGTCCACCAAGACGGTCCACAAGTACACTTGACCAACCTCCCCTAGAATTGTATTACGAAGTTTTGGTCTTCGCAAACCGTTCGTTTCTTGTTAGCATAATCTCATTTATATAAATATATTTAGTCATGAAATGTCTTCAGGATAAATTCCGATAAAATTTTATAATCATCCATGTTGTGATGAAAATTAAACTATGGGGTATTTATATTTACAAATAAGAAGTAATAAAGTAAGTAAGTTAATCTGTGA
Source organism: Heliconius cydno galanthus (assembly GCA_036379175.1). Taxonomy (NCBI): domain Eukaryota; kingdom Metazoa; phylum Arthropoda; class Insecta; order Lepidoptera; family Nymphalidae; genus Heliconius; species Heliconius cydno. Next base: position 246,728 of record JAKRZM010000199.1, read on the forward strand.
TTACTATAATAAATCAAATAATATATGTATGTCATCCTATCCTATATCCTATCCTATATCTTATAAAACAAAGTCGCTTTTCGTGTCTGTCTGTTGTTTCTAACTCTTCTTCTTCTAAACCACCCAACGGATTTTGATACGGTTTTCACCATTAGGTCGAGTATTTTTCGTAGAAGGTTTATATATAGATTATCATTTGTACATTCTTATGTAAATTAACATAAATACGATAAATGTGTATAAAGTCCTACCCGTTGAGACACTTTCGCGCATGCGCTGCTTTAATGGTAAGTACTACATGAAAAAAATGTACTGGAGTATTGTTCCTCTTAATAAGATCTACAAAAAAGTCCGCGAGAGCATATTTTTATCTTTTAAGGATAACGTGTAGTGATCATATTTCTGTCTAAAAATAGTAATTTCAATATATTTTTTATTGTGAGGGATATTTTTCCATAATGGTATTAATCCTTATCCTTTAAAATACTTTATTAATTTTCTACGTTAAACGAAGATAAAATTTGCTTTTTACACTATTTCGAAATTGCGAATAGTTTTAGAGAAAAACGCATTTAATTGTTGACACATCACGCCGTTGACACATCAGCTGTGCCGACTCAAGTTTTACTTATCCCTTACTCTCAGCATATAAATAAGTATATTAGTTACGTTGGCCATTTAATGTAGATCAAAACTGTCTTTTACTGTTTTTCATTTTAATAAGTACTTTAGAAGTTGTTACAATATCAAAAAATCCTTGCTGCGAAACGGCTCGCCACTCGCCATGCGTCCGCCGCGCCCGCCTGCCTTACACGCATCGGTGGTTCAGTGGTAGAATGCTCGCCTGCCACGCGGGCGGCCCGGGTTCGATTCCCGGCCGATGCATTCTATTTAATTTTCCTCACAGGCAGCCACGTAGTGCTTGCTTTTCATCAGGGACAGAATACCCTCTTCAGCATTAACCACAAGCTCGAAAAAAAAACCCGCCTGCCTTTATAGCAACGAAGATTTAGATGCGTTTGCACGTATTGGATAATTGGAGTTGAATGTATTATTTCAGCGCGATATATTTGGTTTCATATTTTTTGTAGTAGTTATTAGTAGGTAGGTTTTTGTTTATAATTTCTTCCGTTTAAAAATAGTCATTTAACTATCTAAAAATAGTCATTTAAATATATTTTAATAAGTACTTGAAAAGATTAGTAGCACAGATTTAAAATTACGGTACCTACTAAAAAATCCTTGCTGTGTAAAACAATTGGAAAATCCTTATTGAAACTACGAAAATGCGGGTTGCATTAGGGTTTAATTAATTTTCACATTATCTTAAGTGCTTTGCAAACATACATTACATGAATAATCCAGTAGTTAAAGCGAGCGAAGCCTCAAGAGGGTCGCTAGTAAATATATATATCAAAAAAATAATTTTACCAAAAAAGATTTAATTAATACAGAAGAACACCCAAGCCACATTTCAATATCTTAATTATAACAAGAAAGCTAGTGATTGCTTCAGCCTTATCACTCAAGTGTTTTTACAAAATGGCCGCTATTGGTCTACTGTCAAATATTAGTCTATCCATTAAATAAACGCTGCCTTAAATTGATTGGCCGATGTTTGATTTGGAATCACTTAATTAATAACTAACAGAGCTTTCATTGAAATCAATTTATAAATTGCACTCTAAAGTCTACATGAACAGATTTGAAGCCGTTTTATTTGGTGATGCTATAGCATTCACATATTTCAATTAACGTAAGTAAGCATAGAAGAATATTTGATATGTAAGAGAATGTTATGGAAATATATTGGATTTTAAATTTTTGGGGTTCCAAACCTTAAAAAATGATTTTGTTATCTGTCCATTTCTTTCAAGGTTTCATGGAGGCATCAAGCTAAAATTGTTATCATATATCCTTGGGATCTTTGGAATTACGTGACCTTCCTCCAATATCATAAATTCTTCTGTGTTTCGTACGAAGGTCAACCGTTGTCAACCGAAGTTCTGAAGTGAGTGATACGACTGGCAAGGCCTCTACCTGTTTCTTCTGTAATACCAGACCAGAGCATGTTAGCATTATGTACGCCGAAACGTTCAACTTTGGTCACATTTCACTATCTTATCAATGCAGCCTAGGCGTCGTTAGCTCTGTTAGCGGCAGCAATATGAGTTTCACCAGCACTAATTGTGGCTCATCTACTTTTTAAGCATCAAACAATACATACAATACATGAAACCTGATTACACGAACTTTTAATGCTAAATCGTATAATAAACCGTAGAATTTAACTTCTAGATAAACTAGTCCAAGACGTATTATATAATATTCATTTAACTACTAGACAGATAAGAACGTTAACTAAGATCTGTGGCAGACAATCGCCATTGTTCTCTCTTAATAATAGTCTCCTATTGTTTTCTACGATGTTTGCGGGTTATATTATATTACGAAGTCAATTAAATATGTTTATAAAGATTATCGGTTTAATCAAATTATACTAACTGGATTATATAGATTTTTAAATACTTTTCAGCAACATTCAAATGGGTGAACCAATTTTTTATTGGATTTAGATTATTCTTTTTTATTTGCTTCCAGTGTGGTCCCATTTTAATTTGGTCCAGTTCTAACAACGCACACACTGCCTCATGAATTCGGAGGAAAGTAGGGAACAGAAGTGTCTTAATAGGGAATGGAGTGTCTTAATCCTTTAGGAATCCTTAAGGATTAAGACATTGGTTTTTTGGCATTTACCAGGTACCCTCTGACTTCCTTGCTGTGTGTAGGATACAGCGTGAAGCTAAAAAAAGAATAAAATAAAGAATAATATGTAGATACAATTCTTCAAGTGGGGATCGAACCCACAACCATCACGAGGATAGTCATACGCTGTCCCATTACGTCGTCAGATCTAATTATATTTCCTTTTTCAAGGCAACTCTAAATATATTTCCACATACATCCAATTTATCTTCTACAAATTTGCGGTTCACCTAATTCGACTTTTAGGAATGTGAAATTGGAAAAACGTTTCAAATTAAAATGGCTGCTTTTGCTTCTACGTAGATATCTCACGTATTTTGACATGTGAGCAGATTGGTTCCTTGTTTAATATTTTTAGAATAGGTAATTATGAATTTGAACGTAATGGGACTGGAACCCGCGCTTCTTAGAAAAAGATTAGTAATGATATAATAATAATAAACAATATAATATAATAATAAACAAAGTATTTTTTTATGAAAAAAAATTATACGAAATCAAATTTGAACCTACAACTAGCGAAAATGAAGGAACCGATTTGTCAGGACACAAGCGTACAAGTCTGTGTACCCACAAGCATCGCGGCTACACAACTCTACTACGGCTAACTCTACTATAATATAATAAAATAAAATTAATTTAAAAACCACTTTGTAAAAGCAAATAGGAATATATTTTTATTTTTACACACTAAAATAGTACTATTTTGAAATAAAATTTTAATTCTCAAACGAGTAAAAGCTCGAAACTTTAATATTTTATTTAATTGCCGAGCGCTTTGCAAATCCTTTTAAATTCACAGTTCGTCCATTACAGCGGTGTAAATGCTATTTACTAAAATGTTATACGAATACAGTACTGTTAACTCACTTGATGCATTGGTGGAAATAGAGATTGTTTTTTAGCTTCTTATTTTATCCCGCACGTAGTAGGGCAGGCAGAGATAATCTAGTGTTAAGGCACTCCGTTCCACATTTTCCGCTGAACTCTGGCCACCTTGTGTGTAACACTAGGTTCGTCCTGCCTACCCAGCTAAGTGTAGGGTACAGCGAGAAGCTGATTTTTTTAAGTATGTGGAATAAGCTTTAAAAAAATAAGATCCTATCCAATAAATTTTAAAAAGCTATAAGTTAAACGCGAGAAAATTTAATCCACCCGTGACTTTGTGAACACTGAAAATATTTCCAAATAGACGTAAGTTATTGCATTTAATTTCCTTAAACTGTCCCCGTTAAAAGTAAATGTGTCATTTTTATGTGAATCTAATAAGGATAACCAAAAGATTTATGACGCAGCGGCACAAGCGTGCATCTATAAGTGCCTCTGTTATAGGTTCGATCCTCACTTGAAAGTATAAAATATTTGATATTTTCATTTCCTCGACTGGTTACGACAGCCGTTGAGTTTCACCACTCAATACCCAATGCCTCCAGAATTAACGCGGAAAGTGGAGAACGGAATGTTATAACACTAAGTTCTTATGTTCTCTCTACACAGCGTGAAGTATAAAAATATTAGAAGTGACATTTGTCCGTTGAACTATGTCAATCATTGAAATATACTCGTATATATACATTCGTTTGTTTCCCATTAATTACCATTTTTTTTATTTTATAAATAGTAAATATCAAATATAATAACAAAATATAATTCGATATCTAAACTACTTGAACTCTGTCTATTATGATTATAATAGATATAATGTTCTCCTCAACGACACTCCTTCGTACACCGCGTCTTTGAAATGGAACACTATTAAAGATGAAAAGCTCTTCCCCTTTTAGATTACGTATCGCTTTCAAATATTTTATTCTCAAGTGTCTGTATAGTATATAAATTGTGTCATATGTGTACATTGTACTTATATATATATATATTGTAAATTGCGGTGTTGAGTTACGCCAATGAAGCTGAAACAGAGTGTTTCAACACCAGGCTCCCTCTGCCTACCCTGTTACATGCGTGATAGAGTGCGAGTATTATGAAAGAAAAAAACTATTTCCTAAAAACAGAATTTTCATTCTATTTATAACTTTCAAATAAATAAAAATATTTCAAAGAAATTTCTTTAATGTCATAATAATTTACTTGACACTTTTATTAACAGAAATGGTACAATTTGTTCAAGTTGAAAAATTGCAAAATATCATTGTCAAGGCACACAATTGGTAAAAGAATATCACAAAAATTTCCGAATTTGAAAATGATTTCAGTTAACGAAAATATAAGGCCAGTCGTGGCGCAGAGGTAAACGCAACAGATTGTAGGTTGTAGGTTCAATTCCTATTCGAGGAAATTAAATATGTTATACATTTTCATTTTCTTAACAAGCAATGCCACTAGAATAAAATGGAAAGTGTCTTAATGGGAATGTAGTGTCTTAGAGTATGGTATTGCGTAAAGCCAAAAACACGGTTCATGCGATGGAAACTGTGGGATCCAACTCCTGGTTTTTACAGACACTGTGCCCTTGCCTTAGGACGGTCTTTATAATCATAATCTTGTTGTTATTACTTAAAGCTTTATTCGTTTATTCTATTTTTCACTAAATATATAATATTCAGATACTAGCGTACACTTAAAATGTGACACTTCATTTTGTCAACGTTTATCAAAGGAGTTGATGGCACTCTAACAGCCTCTTGGCACGCTTCCAGGCCGCTCTTGAAACTTATTAAGGAAATAAATATGGACTGAAAATTCCTTAATAGAAAAATCTTTGAAATTCACTTTTTTGAAGAAAGTAAAACTTAATAGACGAGTAATAAGTAGAGGCCAAGGTGACCCAGTGACTCTACGGAAATTGCTATATTTTCTTTTTATTTCAACACTCTCTTAAGATATCGTGCAGAGAGATCTGCAATTCAACATAAAACGTCAAAAATTCGAGTGGAAAGTTGAGAACGGAGTGTCATGACACTAGGTTTTGAAGCTGATAAACAATCGTCCTGAAACCTTGCTTGGATCAATATGCTTTGAATTTGAACTCAAATATTTGCCTACAGAAGTAAAATGGAATGCTCGAGATGTGAAATGCAAATTTAAATTTCTAACAAATTTTCTTCATTGTTTACAATGCGGGGGCATCAATAGGCGGTCTCAGTGCGAGTGGGATGAGAACAAACTTGCTTCGTAATTCTCCTCTTCTATTCTTTTATATGTTAGTTAATATTGTTATAATACTTATAAGTATCAATGCTTTGATTGGGGGGTTGGCGTTTAGATTGTCATTTGACTTGTCTTCTTAGTTTCCCTCTGCCTACCCTGATGTGTGCGGGCGTAAAGAAGAGAATTATACATTTGTATAATTTAAAATAATAAAAAAAAAACATTTAAAAATTACTAACCCTTAATTTGTTTGCCTACATTGTGAGAACCACATAAATAAGTATATTTTACTATTTTCATAAATTATTTACCATTAATTTAATTAACCGGCAAGAAACTTAACATTTGCTCTTTTCAATATTGAAATTACGTTTTCATTGTTAACACTCATACAAAAACAATAAAATAGTTCATTAATATTAATTTCGTAGAAATTTTGTTAGTAAAAAAATTAATATGTACTCTAGCATTTTTTAACGTCTTTTTGAAGGCAAAATTTAATTTAATTTAGAATGTATATTTTTATTTCAAATTCGCAATGTCTTGAAAATTAGGAAACTACGAGAAAAAAATATGAAGCTACTTTATTTTTGCTGTTTAACTATTATTTTAAATGTTTATGTGGCCTATCCATTAAGTTTTCACACATATTTACATTAGAATGCTAATGAGAGGATCAATATGAAATTCCCGATAACAAGCGTATTAACAGCTCAGCGTTCGTCAATTATGGTTGAATGAAATTATGAGATACCTTCACTCATCAGCGCTACGCAGAATTGATGCGACGATATTATTTAGACTGTAGATAATGCATGTTAGAAATGGAAACTAAATTGATGTAAATATATCTATACAAATATTATAAAGCTAAAGAGTTTGTTTGGTTGAACGAGCTAAGCTCAGGAACTGTTGGTTCGAATTGAAAAATATTTTTGTATTGGACAGTCTATTTATTGAAGTTGGCTATAGATTATATTACATATCGTTTGTCATTAAGATGTAACGCTCTCTAACTTGTAACTAAAATCAGAGTTACCGTCACTGATATATTCGATTAAAATAATAATATAATTCACTAAAAACATTTATAATATTAAAATGGCCATGGTATTCAAAAGTCATCATTAAAACATAAAATTCTCGACAAAGCGTTGTATTTAAAATCGATTTAATGGCTCACCTAGCAATGAGAGGCTACGGTTAAATACTTCTATATGAGTACAACACTTGACCGCTTCAAGAGGAGAAAAGGGGAATCCCTTCCTGGGGAATATGTTTATTGTAAAGAATAAAAATGGTGCGCCGTAATATATTATAAACACGTATAACCCAAAATTATTACCCATTTTGAAGGTTCCGTATATCAAAAGGAAAAAAACGGAACACTGTTGTGTGTTACTTTGTTATCCGTCTGTGCGTCTGTCGAAACCATTTGTCTCGTAAGGACTTGGATATAGGATACTTCCCAAAGACCTACATTTACGAAATTTACTTACTAAAACATTTACTAAACAAAAAAGAAAAAAATCTAAAAAGTGAAAAATTATAAATACTTATTAGTACATAGACAAAAATCATGACAAACTTATCTTACTTCTATCTACTTATTTGCCAACTTTTATAAGTTGTAATTTACTTAAAAAAATATATATAATGAAATTAATATATATTGAAACGATATAATATGTATCTGAGAAGACCAAACAACCTCTAACGTCCGTTCACTTCTAACTGAGTTAGAGAGTTAGGCAACATTAATTACTGTCGTAGGCTTCCTTTTCTCAAGTTTCAGTGGAGCTACATAAAACTCAGCTAAAGAGTTAAATTGCTCCTATACAAAAAACATTGATAGAATTTGTATAAATATTTAAAACAATGTGGACTTTTGTTTCCATTCTGGTTGATTTGGATAGAATAATTAATGGTAATGGTAGAACTAATTTTATTTGGCTTTTAAAAGGATATTAATTTTATTTTGGGGGCATTACTGTAAACGCAATGATAGTGGGTTCGATCTGCACTCCCAAGATAAAACAAGGTGTTGAGTTCTGTCACTCACACGCATTATCTCGGATTTGGGCGGAGAGCGGAGAAGGGAGTGTAATTAACATTAGAGTTTCTCTCTGCCTAGCAAGCTTGTCTTTTTAAAAGACATAGAGTCATGGCGCAGAGGCACTAATGCGACATTGTGAGTTAGGCTCAAATATTTTTAGACCATTTTAATAGCTTTAACTAAACTTTAACTATATAAATTTATTACTTCAATATCCCTTAAGATATATATAATTTATGAGAAATTAATTATAATTTCTCACTAACATATCCACGTGTGATCCAAATCCAATTAAAGAAAGATCCTGGTGGGAATTGAAAACCCTTTCTGAAAGTTACACTAATTTAGACTAATTTGAATATTCCGTTATGCTCCAATCAAATTACCAATAGTTCAAAAGTTTGGCGACGGTATCTGAATAACTCGATAGATGTTACCGTTGTCTTTAGTTATTTAAGATTTAGAAATGACAAATATTATATTTTATAGCAATAGATAAGAATTTTGATACTTATTCCAATTTTTATTTAGCTTCATGTTGCATATATCCTACATATAGCACAGTGGCTACAGGAAACGTAGTGTTAATCAAACCCATAACCGTCGTGCTTATAGTCACACGTTTGCACCTCTGTGCCACGACTGCTTGAAGACGGCGACGATACCTTCCTAAAGATATACTGAAATTTATTCTTCTCCAATAATGGACAGATATTTCTTTGCCTTTTTTGTTGTTTCGAAAATAAAAGCATTTTAAAAATATAATACGAAACACTTCCATTTCTATTATCTATGACTGTCCATTCTCTATAAATTTTGACAGTTTCTAACTAGTTTGAATTTGAATTCTTGTAGTACTTTAGTTGTAGTACTGAAATTGCTTTAAAAGTTTAAAATAGACACTCGATATTAAAAGTTTCTAATAAAATATAATTATTCCATTCCAGAAAATATCGTAATAAATTGACATTTATTACATTTTGATTTAAGTAATGTAATATGATATCTGAGTAAGCATACCTATCATGAATACATCTAAATCATCATTAAATTTGGCAAAAGGAAATGAAATAATGAATAGTTTAATTTATTCGCTCTGGTGTCGAGGCAAAGTCGAGTATCTTAACACTAGGTACCTCCCCCTCCCTCCTCTGCCTATCCTGCTGTGTGTGAGATACAGCGTGTAACTAAAAAAATATCACTACACAAGCAACGCCAAAAAGCACACCTAAGCGAAACAAAGCCTTACAAACTATTAGGCCTATTATATCCATTATACATTTCACTAATCCCTGAATGTAAATTACTTGTCAATGAATCTTCACATTTCCAATTAAGACACTGCCAGGTCTATTAAGTCGGTCTATATTAATCTAGAACTCAATCAACGGGGTTTGTAAGGTGGAGTGAAGAGTGTGGGTTTGATAGAACTGAGATGATGATTGCTTTCTGAGTGCTTACTTTAAGATGTGAAGTATTTAGGGACAAGTTTTATTAAGGGACACAAGCGTTTAACTATAAACGTGACAGGTATGGGTTCCCATGTATTCCCAGTATTCCCACTCATTACGAGGGAAACTGCGGCGTTTCCACATTCTACACGCAATGCCTCCAGAATTCGGTGAAAAATGGACAACGGAAGTATCTGGATATAATAAGTATCCACAACTGGCCTGGCTTTTTAAATAAGCTTAAATACAATAAAAAATACAAGTTATATAAATAACATTATATCTTTACTTAACATCATAGCATCATAGATTTATTAGTATTAAAAGTTAGCTGGAACGTGAAAGTCGATTAATAAAAAATATCGTGGAATAAGTAATTTATTAGCAAAACAAAATAGGTAGATGGCTCCACCGAGAGCGATATCAGAAAAGGGGACTAGACAAAATTGTTACCTACGCCAACGTTATGTTATAGTGATGTACTCAACATTTACCAGCATGTCGATGTTTGATAACATTTTTACATACTTTTTTTTATTTCTACTCTTTACATACTCACTCTCTATATATATATATATATATATATATATATATATATATATATAT
>JAKRZM010000199.1:258122-432713 GCA_036379175.1 Heliconius cydno galanthus
AATTTATATAAACAAATTAAATGTTGATAAAACAATAGAAACAATGCCAGACCTCATATGATTTGCCTATATTTTTAAATCAACAAATATGCTAACCTTTAATTTTCTCGACACAAAAGAAAATGGACTTACACCACTCTCAAAATAAACGGTCCATTTGATGATATCGTCATTTTGATTATACTTTATACATACATACAGAGTGCAACGCGATCGACGGATCCCCCCACCCCTATATAATATGTTCGCCGATTTTCAGTGGTTCGGCAGATATCTAAGAAATTGTAATTTTTTGGAACGGTGTCTTAAAGAAATTTGGCAAATACAGCCCGACTGTTGAGTGGGCGCTCGTGATTATTTTTTCTCAATGTAGCTCAATAGTAAGCTTTTATATAATGTAATATTTCAAAACTATCGGGTTATAAATCTTGGAAATGACATGAAAAGAGGTAACGTTTTTAAATAAGCAAAGTTTAATAAAAAAATCCTTGAGTTTACTTAAAGAAATATAATTATTATACAAACACTATTTACGGTGAAGAAGAATAAAAGCTAAAATTTTACCCCCAAGTAAAATAGAGTAGTAATATCCTTACGAAGACTAATATCACGCAGTTAACTAAATAGCTGACGTATTAGATGCGTTTATTTACTTACGGCGACCGTCGCCCTAACTGTGGAATATAAAAACAGAAACTTTACTCGCTATCGAGCGTAGTAACAGTAAAGCAATAATTGATAATTACGATAACAGCTGACTTAAAGTTATTCCTGGGTTCATTTCCCATTAAAGAACTTCATGCTGCATTACGTGTAGAGTAGCGGAACTTAGCGCCACGCTGTACCTCTTTATCAAAGCAAAGAAATGAAAATATGATATATTTCATTTTCTCATTAACCTATTGTGGGTGGCTATGTATACTAGTGGATCGCAATATAATGGGCTGCGTGTGAAAATCGATAAGCGATATCCTCTCGATTAAATAGATGATGATATTTAATCGATATGTCGGTCGTTACTTTTTTTTTAAAACTGTACAGTTTTATTTTAAAACTATATTGATGAAGCCCATTTCTTTCAGACATTTATTTTTATAAAACACAACTATTTAAATTTCTAGTTATTCTTTAGCATTATATAATATATCTTATATAGATATTTTTCTTAATTTAACATTACTTCGGTAATTACATTGAAATTCAGAAATTTTGAATCTCTAAACTGTAAAACTTCATTCATTTAAATAATGATTTATTAATAAAAGCTTTAACTTTTTTAAAAAAAAAGAATAATCTAATTAAATCTTTAACAAGTCAGACTTTCGTCACCACGTTAGCACGTTAAAGTGAGTCAGGTGTACATACACAGGAGGCCCGCAACACGCCGCAACACGCCGCAACACGCTGCAACACGCCGCGCTGTTACAATAACAAAGTTAACACGACATACTAACTGACACCTTTCACAGTTCGTCACAATCCAGAATACGACGAAAAAGCATACATATGACTTTACGGCTAACCAACGTGAATGAATGCCTACGCCTGATAACGAAAAATAAACTTTATTTTAAGGTTATAAAGTAGAATTCAGGTTGAGCTTTTAACATTTGAGGACATTACTAGCTCGTAATCCTGCCCAATTCATTTCGGCAGTTTGTTAGACAGTTTTGGCGTTTTCTATCGTTGGGCTTTGTTCAAGTTGAAAACATATTACTGAGGGATTTTCGTTGTAATTGGTAACATTTTTTTTATATTAACACAAATACTAGAATATTTTCTACGATATGTAAAAGGAATTATTAATTGTAAGGTGTCTACTATGCTCATATCGAATATACGTTTCTGCAGTTTCTGTAGTTGGGCATTACAAAGTCAATACTTTTAAATGAAATTATTTAATATTACGGGTACACTCCGTGTCCTGCACAGTATTTGAATAGTCGGTTTTCCATACTAACAATGCGCCTTTAATTCGGTGAAATAGCTTCATTTAAAAATTTATAATAGTAATAGTATCTTACAGTTCTTCACAATGAAAATATTTTATTTATTTCTCAAATAGCAAATAATTAATTCTTAGCATATGTTAAAAATATCAAAAACCATTCCTGAATTTACCAATAGAACCCACAATTTAAATAAATAATTAAAAATATATATGACTACCGTACCACAAATGTGTTAAATATGCGCGATTAAATTTCAATTTCTCTCACGTAGACCTACGAATACGTGAGCATGCAATCCAGTTACAATCCCATTTCCCTTCGCTAATAGCACCATTTTCGTTTCGGACAGATTTGGCTATTTAAATTTTGGAGCCTACCCTCTACGGTTACAGAATAGCAGAATTTACATGATGTAAAGATAGCTAGAAAGTAATTGAAAATAATATTTATAGATTAAAAAAACCCAAACAGTGAAAACGGAGGAAAGATTTCAAGGGAAATCGGAGTGTCTTAGATGTGTGCTGCATCATCACAATTAAAACGCAAGAATAAATGGTGGAACAAGCAGAAGGAGACCTCGGTTGACCTTCAAGAACATAGTATAGACGATCTGGAGGAAACTCAAGATGCTAAAGAGGTATACAGAGACCGTAGTGCTTGGCACTCCGTTCTCTCTGGCTATTACGCTAGAGATAAAAGGTGATGCAAAAAATTATAAATAAATACAAAAACACGATGCATGGATCAATGATTCAAACGATTCAAGCGTTATACCTGTGACAACCACGGCCCCCAATAACAAACACAATGCCATTCGTAATTTGCAGAGCAACAATGTCCACTGTATTGACCTGGTCTAGTAATTGAGATACACTAGTAGTTGGTAAAATCTCAGTCGTTTTCGAGAATATTTTTGAATAGAATAGAATAGAATTTCGAACTTTTATTTGTTGTTAATTTCATACAAATATGAGCGCCTATGCCTGCAAACTTAAGTTTGTCACATTTTGTAAGTTGTACTTCCAGTTTCATTGATTATGTTACAATATGTAGTTCAGAAGCCTCAGTGAGCGACTCTATGTGACTCAGTGGGCCTCAGTGATGCCTGATGCACTGGCATGAAGAACGGATTGTCTTAATCCTAGGTTCTTTTGGACTAATATTATTAAATATTAAAAAATACATTTATTTACCTAATCTTAAAGAAATAACGGCATCAAATGAAAGTAAAAGATCAAACTGTAAATAACCTATGATTGATTAAATCCCATTTTGACCAAACACTCGACTTGCAAATAGAAACTAATCAATAACAAGGAAAAAAACTGTCATACGCAATATTACCTTTACAACTTGGCTGTGCCCTCGTCAAACTAATAAGGGACTTTACGTTTCTCATCTACTTGTAAAGTAGGTACAAATGGTAGAGTAAGCTATTTTAAGCATTTTTCTTTTCAATTTCACGCTCTATCCCGCTTATAGCATGGTAGGCCGAGGGAACCGCCGCGTTATTGTCCACTCTCGTGCGTTTCTAGAGCGTCCCGAGGAAATGAATTATTTAATTTTTTAAATGAAAATGTCTTCGTGTAAGAAATACACTATGTAGGTATATGTTTATCTTAATCTTCTTCTTTTATTTAGCGTACTTCATATCTATAACGTCAGATATATGTTTATAGCAAATATAGAATATTGTATATCTCAGTTCTCTATATCATTTAGAAATTAGCATATCTATATTGTATTCCACTTAATTGCCGTTTAATGCTGGCACTATCTATAAATTAATAGTAGGTGCTGTGATTTACTACAGACTGTTCTGGTCCATTCGGCCCGGAATTGAGCCAAAAATTAAGTTATAATAAATCTTGGTAAACAAGCCTCTGTTCAGCCCTACATCATTAATGAACAGCGAATCAACTACAAACTTGTAGCAAACTAAAAACACAAATTGTAATCTACTAAGTGAAAAAATATTTTATGGGTTTAATTTTACTCATAAAAAAACTTATTGAGTTAAGTTATATTTGAAGGTATAGTCTAATTATGTTAAATAGAACCGTCGAAAAATCGCTTTTAATTTTTTAACTTAAGCCGATAAGTTTTTTTTTACTAAAAGGAATATACAGACAAATTGATATTACATTTTTATATAAAAAATCACGTCAAAGTAATAGACTGTGACTACAACAATGGTATTACAATGTAGGCACCATAACGTATGAAAGCAGTGTTCATTTTTGCTCCAGAACAAAGGGTAAATATAAAATTTTATGTAGTGTTAACCTTTTATTATATGGGATGTAAAAGGAATGTGGAACGTCTTAAATATGAATATTTGTTTTATTTGTTCATTTATTCTTATCTATACAGGGATACAGCGTGAAGCTAAAAAAGGGCTAAAGCTCATAATAAGTCATAGATAGAGGCCAGTTGTGGTGCAGAGGCTCAAGCGTGTGACTGTCAACGCGACAGGTTGAGGGTTCGACTCCCAGTCAAGGAAATGAAATATTTAATATTTTCATTTCTTTCCTTTGGTGTCGAAGCATAGCGCGGCGTTGAGTTCTGCCACTCAACACGCAATGTCTCCAGAATGGAAGGATGAAAGGAAAAATACTTCACCGGTATTTTTCCTTTTTAGATGCAAAATAACTTTTAGTCTTGCCACTCTTCATGTTCAAATTCATTTAAAGGAAAAATACTTTTTGAATGGGAAATTTTTCGAAATCTAATTTATAATGACGCGAGTACTTACTAACGATGTTCAGGTGACATCTTATCTCGTCTGATAAAAGTAATATCAAAGAGAAAACTTTGTAAATTGGGAAAATTGGAAACTGATAAAGGAGTTAAATGTTTCGATATAACTTCCATATATTTTCTATTTAAAAATTAAATAATAATAATAATCCTTTCATGTAATTTCCCCGTTTACATTTTGAATTCTGTCATTTAAAACGTAATGTCTCGAAAATTGGGTACACCCCAAGAGGAGATGAGAGATACGTCGTATAAAAAAAATGGTTTTATTAATAACAAAAGGCAATATATTCTTTATAATAACAATATGTAAAGTGTAAAACAGAGAGATAAATAACTAAGGTTTTTCTATCTTAACTAAAAGATGAAGCCAAGTATTCTCTAATAAAGGTAAGTAAGCAGCCTTAATAAATTCTGATATTTATAATAGAATTCTGCCACTCAATACGCAATGCCTCCAGATTTCGGCGGAAAATGGGAACGAAAGTTCCCTCTGCCCACCTTGCTATGTACGGGATACAGCGTAAAACCGAGTAGTAGTAAACGAGGTGTCTTACTATTAGGTTACTATAAAAAAGAAGAATGAACCATCCTTCAAAAATATCACGTTCCAAATATTCATAAAGTAAATAGCCATACCTCATCTCAAGACGATCTCTAGTCAAAACAAGTTCCCAAGCAGATTATCCGGATCATCATAATTTGACCGTTCTGGTAGAAAATATTATTTCAATATTATTTTTGTTAAAAATATTTGTTTACTCAGATACCTTATTAAATTACTTTCGAGATTTTAATTTTAAAGTAATGTTAGCTTTTGCTTACTGAATTTCAGTTAGAATTTTCTTTAATTCGTTTTTGTTTGAATCATTCTAAATGGAATCTTTTGAAGAGAACTTACTTGAACAATTATAAAATATTAGCAAAATGATTTTGTTTAACAATTTATGAAATAGGTACTTAGAAAATAAATTTTACCGATTTTTTTAATAATAGATATTGTGCCCCTATACCCCGCCGTAAGCCGGCTTACGGCTGTGAGTTTAATTCCCACTTGGGGGGAATTAATTATTTTCATTTCCTCGATCTAATAACAAGACAAAGCGCGGCACTAAGTTCCGCCACTCAACACACTCAACACACGCTGTGCCACTGCGCCACGACGGCCCCGTTTAGATTTTCATTTCTTTAAATAAAGTTATTATAGTCTGACAAGACAAATGACGTTGGATTCCGTGAGTAGAAGAAGGAGAGTTTAAACTCTATATAATTCTTATTTTTTTTACATGGTGGGTGAGTATAACTAATCCTCTTTTTAATTTATCTAAAAATAAATATAGAGAAAATAAAAATGGCACAGTAACAAAATCCTTTTTGATCTTCAACAAAGTAATAGATACACCTCAAAGGGCCTCGATACGGCGTCGTTAGTGCTACTAATGATACCTGATTTCTGATAGAGCTTTGTAGGAATAGTTATTATGTCATCCTTTCTAGATTTTCTGTTTTTAGGGTTCCGCACTAACCTCAAAAAGTTAAAACAAGGATCTCTTTGTTGTCCATCTGTCAAGACCTTTTATCTCGAAATATAACATAAAAAAATGTTAAGAAAGTTTCTATTTTCTAGTTTCTATTTTTTTTACTAAATCCAAAGAGTATTATTTTACTCATAGGAATATAAAGACATATTGATATTGCCTTTTTATATCAAAAATCACGACAAACTAATAGACTGTGACAACGATGGTATTACAATGTAGACACCCTAACGTATTAAAGTAGTGTTCATTTTTGCTCCAGAACAAAGGGCAAATATAAAATTTTACGTAGTGTTATTACGTTTATTATATGGGATGTAAAATGAAGGCGGCGATGTTTTAAATATATTTGTATCTTTCTTTATTCATTTATTTTAATGTCCAAATGGGATACTGCGTGAAGCTAAAAAAGTCATAGAAGTAATTACTTCCTCTTCTCCTTCTTTTCTTTATATTAGACTAATGGACGCGCGCAGCTTCGCCCGTTATGTATTAATTACTTGACGCGGGTTTATAAAAACTCGAAAAATGTATATTATATTCGACTTGTTAAATATTATTAAGCTTTAAAATACACGAAGTTATACCACTAAAACATGAAAGGCCCAACAACATGTTAGAGAAGACTGCAAATGGCCATTTAGGATTTCAATTTCAGATATATGAGTATTGCTGGTACAAATCGAGCGATGGCTAGCAGTCGCGTCTGTTTCTCGAACATTAATTGCCTAACAATTTTCAATAAACGTAAATATTTTTTTTTAGCTTCACGCTGTATTTCACACATATCATGGTAGGTAGGGAACCTGGGAACCTAGTGTTAGGACACTCCGTGTCCAACTCTCCTCAGAATTCTGGAAGTATTGTTGCTCTGCCTACCGTGCTATGTGCGATATAGAACGTAAAGTTATAAAAAACTTGTGTAAGCTCAAAACTCATTTTATTTCAAATAATTAAAATATATATGAGATTTAAGTTAATTGAAGAGTAATCGTGACATTTTCGCTTTCGCATATTATTCACATACGTTAAGTTACTTTTTTACAAAATTGCGTTTTCGCCAATAGATAGTGTTAAAAGATAAAAAATAATACAAAATAGTTATGTAGCCCATGCAGGTAAAACCACGAGCGGAGCACTAGTTACCATATATGTATAAGATAATTAACATTTAAACAAAAGTTATGATAATAGGCTGATGCATCAATTTGAAAAGCGATTTTTTTTTTCGTAATAAGTTTCCCGATGTAATTTGTTCAAGTCGGACTCAATTTAGAACAGAAAAGTCGATTTAGGACCAACAAATGCGCTCTGCTTTTTGTAAGGGATGAAACAACGAAAAAGGGATCTGAGGAATAAGTTTTAGGCAAAACAAAGTTATTATCGAGACGAATGGATGGGAACTTTTGCCTTCCAATATTAAGTTGGGGAAATATAAGACAAAATAATTAATATTAAGGACGAGTGGTGTAAAATTATATTTATAATTGTAGTTCTTTTAGCTCCCATTTCTACCTGCCCTATTCTTTTCCCTTGGTTTTTCTCACAAATAATTATTCATATTAAAATGTTTGAGCACATACATCTATATATATAAAATCGAAAGATCACTCACTCATCACGAAATCTCAGAAACAACAAGTGCTAGGAATCTCAAACTTTGCATACGAGTTATTTATAGTACGTAAGTGGTCGCTAAGACGGAAATTTGCAATATTCGACTTCTAAGGGGATTTGGGGTTGAAAGTTTGTATGAAACTTCGTTACTGCAAATGCTAGGAGTCTCAAATTTTGCATGGACATCACTTATAGGACGTAGGTACTCATTATTAATAACGTAGTTCACGCAGGCGAAGCCGCGGGCGGGCCGCTAGTATAATATATGTATGTATCATATTATGATTCCATATCTAAAGTAATAATGAGGCTTCGTATTATACTTTACTGTAAAGAAATTTCAACTTTGCGAGTCTAAATGCAATTTATATTTCATCATATGCGCGGTTAACTTACGCGTGGTTATTTAAGTTTTAGTTGAAAGCGGAATAGTTAGCATCCTACTAGAATACAGGAGTATTTATTTTGTAAAGCATAACTATAACTAACCCTATAGCGAAAAGATATAAGATATTTTTCGTAATTTATAATATCACATTAAGTCAGCTTCTAAAAAAGAGATTTTTTGACGTCATGGTGCCGCAGCGCTACAATCAAATACAGCGGTACAGTCTGACTGTACCAACGGTTGGTTCCATTCATTTCTTCTTTTTTTTAATCCACCCATTTTACACACAATTGTCCTCAAAATTGGGGTATTAAGAGGAGATCGGCATGTCCTAGCAATAGCTTTCTTCTTCCGATCTTGCTATATATAGAACAAAGTAGAAAAATTAAAAAATATTATTTTATTCCATTTATAGCAATAGGTAATGTTTTCTTCATAAAAACAAGACGGAAAGCGTAGAACAGAGAGAGATAACCAAGGTGTTTCTACCTTAACTACAAAATGAAGATAATAAGAAACTATTCTCTAATAAAGGGAAGTTAGCAGCCTTAATAAATTTTGATATTTATAGCCGCAGTAGCTCATGTGGTCATATCACGTTACCGACGGAACGTATTTCACGGTAAACACCGACTCTTGAAAGTAATAAAATTACTGCTAAATATTACTTCTAGGATTATAATTATGGACGGAAATTGTATTTAATTTAGTTATCTAGATTGTAACTGAGAATTCGATAGTGAAATTTAATTTGAATACGTCTAATATACGGGTATTAATAAAACTATATTATAATCGTACGTAAATAGTATCTATATATAGTTAAAAATTAGTATATATAGATTAAAATTTGTTTTTTTAACGTGACGAGTCGAGGAAATGAAAATGAGAACAGTCTACTTCTGCCTGCTATGTGCGGGATATACCGTGAAACTAAAAGAACTTGGTAGGTAAAGGATAAAATATTTAAATCCACTAAAATATATAGTGACTTACTTTTCATTCTTATGCAAAATATTTTGCGTAAGAATGAAAAGTCACTATATATTCTACAAAATATAGGTACTTACTCTTACACTTTGCTGGTTTCTACGCGCATCGGAACATTCAGCTTACTTCGAGTGCAGTTGCAAATAAAAGATATGATGTTCTTTCACATCGATGACTATACAGATTCAAAATTCTTTATTTCAAATGTAGTTTTATGTAACTATAACAAATTTTCACACAAATTTTATTTAAATAACGCTTCGTTAGAGAAGCTTCCAATGTAGAAGCATAAATAAGGTAAATCTCGAAAATTGGCTAAAGTACTTTTATTATTCTTTCGAGTGGAAATTGAACTCAAAACCATCGCATGCACTTACAAACAGTTTTATAATGGGGTCAGGATAGTCACAAGTAATTTATAAGTTAATATTTTTTTACTCAGAAACCTTATCAAATTACTTTCGAGATTTTAATTTTAAAGTAATGTTAGCTTTTGCTTACTGAATTTCAGTTAAAATTTTCTTTAATTCGTTTTTGTTTGAATCATTCTAAATGGAATCTTTTTGAAGAAAACGTGTTTGAACAATTATATTTGGTAAATGATTTTGCTTAACAATTTATGAAATACTTAAAAAATATATTTTAGAATATTGTTTTTTTATGAAGCCGGCGGGATCTAAACGTGATGGTTGTGAGTTCAGTTCCGCGACACGAAATATCTCCAATATGGCTGAAAGTGAGAAACGGAGTGTCTAACACTATACCTGTCTACCATGATAATGCGGCAAAAAGCGTTAAGCGTGATTTTGGTAAAAGTATTGCAAAGAGTTTCATTTAAGTTCAAGTCACAGATGGTCGTTGCTAACAAATTTTTGCCATACTTCGTTCCGAGTGCTAATTTCTGATTAATATTCACAAAATTAGGAGCTCCTCGAAGTTTCAACTTCACTTCACTTTGCAGGATAACTCTATTAAGAATGTCTTAATTTATATATAATTCTTGTTAATTACTTGTTATTTCGTCCAAATTTAACTGTGGTAGATTAAACTTAATTATATTTCAAGAACGTACATACATATATCAATAGTAGTAATTTGATTTTATACTTCGGATCACAATTATAATCGAAAGAATTTAATATTTACTTTAATCATGAAAATTTAACTTACCTTAGCTTTTAAATATTATTTAATATTATATAATTTCAATATAATTCAGTTCTATTTTTCATTTAAAATGCTAAAAATATCTGTTGCCTATATTAATCCATCTCATATTCACATCACAATGTTATATATGAACCGTGAAAAGATATACTATATTTAAAAAAATCTTTTTTCCTGCCAACGTGCGACGATCACGTACTGTACATATCCAAAAATAAAACTTTTGTAAGCAAACTCAGTTTCGAAATTGTATTTAATATAAATACCTATGTATTATTCATTATTTTTAATACAGTAAAATAGTCTATAGTTGATACAGAAATACAAACAGCACGATAATTATCTTAATCAATATCAACATTTAACTGAAAATCCTTCGAAATAGCTAACCTTTGAAAGTCTCCTAGAGTACATATAAGAATATTTCTTTGTGAACTTTCACATTGTTGTCATTCACCTCGCGTTCAACATTACAATGTACCGCTTAACTTACAAACTTGACTTACAACTTTAAGCTTACTTTTTCAGTCACCTGTCCCTAATAACCATAACATGTTTTTCATACGAAAACATTAATACATTTTAACTTAGAAATTAAGTACGAAAGTCATTTGCATTTTAAGACCAATAATTACTTTGAAATTTCTGACAAAGTATCATTGCTAGGAAATGCTTCTTGAATATAAATTGGGTGACGATTTAACAGCCTTAGGGTAATAAGGAAAGTGATAGCGGCTTGTTCTTACATATAGCCTATGGATAGGTAGGGTACAAGAGTTAGAAGTAGAGCTAGAAGAGTTCTGACCTTGGCGTGGCTACCGTGCTAGGAGCCAACAATAGAAGACACAGTGGCGCAGGCGTCTCGGACGGAAAATAGGGAACGGAGTGTTTTAACACTAGGTTACCCTGCTAACGGAGAAGCTGTGGTTGGCGATTCTGATTCGCATTCAATTGATTTCCTTAATACTGCATGTGTTAATACATTAGTATCATTGTAATAATTGTTAGTAAAACTTTACTAACTTATAATTAACCGATAACTGTCTCAAGCTTAGCATTTCCGCTCGAGAGAGACATATTGGCTTTAAATTTGCACAATATTAATATTGAAGTTAGAAATTTACATCTTAGCAATTTGTACTTCCATGTTGACAACTTAGAACTACTGAGATTTAAATACACACTGTCACTGTATTTACAAACCGACTGTGACGTTCTAACGCAAAGATCTTGGACTTAGTACTACATATAAACGTGCAAAGATAGAGCTTAATATAGATAAGACGATTTACTTATTTTTATAGTGATATAATAATACAATTCGGATTTTCTACTTTTTACTACTTCGGATTTTAATGTGGTTTTCATTACTGTACAGAGTAAACGAGCGGAAGGTTTGTATAGCACATAAATATTTTATTGGAGTGAAGTTGAGAAGATATAACATTATAATTTAATGTCATGAGGGAACCTGGGAACCTAGTGTCACGACATTCCAGAAGTATTTTAATGGAGAACTGACTTAAGATAGTTCGGTTCGTTAGTGGTGGAACTCTGTTTATATATCAAGTGAAGCACGATATAAAAAATAATTTACAAACTCGGCATTAAGTTCCGCTGCTCAATACGTTAACTGTCTCTCAATACGTTGACTGTCATGTAAGCATGAAATTTTAAATAATTTATAAGTTTCTGATATTTTCTTCACACACTGAAAATAAAAGAAAAATAAAAACTTAATACTTAGCAATGCATGAAATGCTCGAATGAACTCTGGTACTATTATTCCTATTATAACGCGCCCTTCTAATGTCTTTTAAGCTTAACCTTAAAGTTTAATATGCAAATTATATACGAAGTTGTTTGTTCTTGAACTTGGATTTTCATGAAGATTTTTCTTATATTTGTACCTTTTATACCTTTTTTATTGTGTAAAAGTCTAATTTATCTGTTACATCACGATAATTTTAATAATAAGGTGAAATAAACGAAAATAATAAAAATACTGATAAATGTAATTTTCTAAAGATACATTTCACAAAATGATGAACTGTATGTACATAAAGGATATTTTATTTCTTTAAAAAATCTTGGAAAGTGAGTTATATCACTCTATTACAATATAAGTACTATAGAAGATAGTAACTACAAGCAGCTTGAATTACAATGTTCAAATATCTGAAATTATCTCCTAACCGTATCATAGACGTCAAAGACATTCTAATTGTAGCTTCTAGGGCTAAGATTGGTTAGCTCAGAATCTAAAGATGGCACAAAGAGGTCTTATAAAAAAATATTTTTATTTGTATATAAATAAAAAGCACAGTTATTTTGAAATTTCGTTGTGCGGCGTTAAGTTCCGCTACTTAATTCACAACATCTCAAAAAATGGACGAAAAGTGGAAAAAGGAGTGTCGTAACACTAGGTTCCCTCTGCCTACCCTGGCTTTGTGAATGAAAAAACGAGGAGCTGATATGATCATATAATCTGGTTATAACCTGTTTATCATGACCCAGGTAGTACTGGGAAACGCACATAGCAGCTAAAGAAATCACTGCCCGGCTCAGTGCGTGTTTACTATTCAATTGTACTGGCGTGATTGTATTCACTGGCAATGCGATATGTCTCGCTGTTTGTGTACTCACTTAAGTGTATCAAGACACGCGGTAGCGCGGTCAGCCAAGTAAAAAGGTGGAAATGCGCAATTTGTATAAAGAATTTAGCGTGAACTTAAAAAAAAAGAAAAAATATAATTTACTTAATTCAAATGGAAACGTGAAAATACATGATTTTTACGTTGCATATAGATATATAAAAAATAAATACTCAATCCAAAATATTAATGGTAAAATAAAATGGTAGAATATAACGTTTTAAATGACTCAATCAGATTTTATTGAACCATATATATGATTTTAATTCAAAACTTAACAAGCGTTAAACTAGTTTTAGTTTAAATATTTGCTTTTATAATTGATTTAGCATTCATCTCAATCAACGAAAATACTAAATTGTAATTGGAAATGTATGTTTCAAACTACAACACTATTTTCAAAATAACCCTAATTCCAATTTTAAACTTGCTTTTTTTACTGGTGGGACTTATTTTTCCAATATTCATCTCCCATAGGATCAGGGTAGGCAGTAGGCACTCACTTTTTCCACTTAACATCCTTTTTAGATAATTGCATGTTGGGTAAAACAACTTAAAGCTACGTCTTATGTTTCCAGAGACGCAAATTGGAAAAAGTATATTATATATAATATATTTTATCATTAAATAGATAGATAAAAAAGATATTCATGAAAAAAATAATAAATTTTATAATAAAATGTCTTCAGGTGTTATATATCACAACGTTTACATCAAATTGTATTATATCTCAAATAAATGCGTGTAAACAAGCGCCTGGGGGCTGAAGATACTTCGACAAAAGCGAACGCTACATTGTCGTCCGAACCGCGTTTGTTACATTTTGTATTGATAAAACATCTATTGTATACTAAATTAACTTAACTGTATATATTTAAAAGTTTTTTGGCATTGAAATAACTAATCTGGAATGTGATAAGTAATTTATAAATTCAATGGAAAATCTACTCTTGAAATATTGACACTAATAAAAGATGGTTTTTTCAGTTTCACGCTGTATCCCACATATCAGGGTAGGCAGAGGGAACCTAGTGTAGAGATACTCCGCTCTCCGCTTTCCTCCGAATTCTGGAGGTATGGCATTGCATATTCGATTTCCACTCAAGGAAATGATATATTTATTATTTTCATTTCTTGACATTAGGTAACGACGCAAAATCTAAACCAGTGCTGTGCTCTTCTAAGCTGTTAAGACATGGAAAATGCACCAGCCTATCTATGTAAGTCTTGAAATAACATAATGAATTGTTGAGTCCCGCCTTTCGACTATAAGCCTCATAGCCCATATAAGCCTCAAGAATTCGGCGGAAAATTGGAAACGAAAGTGTCTTATTGGGACACTGGGTGTTTTAATACTAGGTTCCCAGGTTCCCTCTGCCTACCCTGCTATGTACGAGATATAGCGTGAAGCTATAAAAAAAAATGCAAAATGCTTTCGATTCAACATAAAAAAATTCTTAATTTATGGCGTTTAAGCGTGCTAAAAAAAAGGCTAAAATGAAAAAACAAAAAGAAGTGTTAAATGTCAGATGAAAGCTCATTGGCCTTTATCAAGTCCAACTAGAGAATAAATTCGGCTCCTCCGAACTAAACCGACTATCTGTCACGTTGATGACTCATTAGTTATTTGAGGGTAGCTCCGTCTGACGTCTCCTATCTTGCTTGAGGGCCCCTCATACATTTTGCACTCACATTGGGTTATAAGAATAATTCTTAGATAATTTACTAGTGTCGTAGAATATGTCGTAGTAAAATATATTATATCTTTCTATTTTTGTCTTATGGACATCGTGGCGCTGTGAGACAGTGTCTGATTGTAAACGTAATGGTTCTGGGTTCCATTCCTAATTGAGGGAATTAATATTTTTCATATCCTTGCTCTGCGAAAAAGAAAAAATGCGGCGGTTAGTTCTGGCATCCACTACACAATTTTGATAATTGGGCAGAAAGTGGGGAACAAAATGTCTCAATATAAGTGATTATTCTTAATTTATATATTTCTTCTATTGTTTATGTACTTGCAAATAAAAACGATTAAGAACTTAAAAAGTAACAAACGTATTTAGATTGAAAAAACTTTAAAGAATATTTCATGTAAATATTTAGTTTCTTCAGTTGTAAATTGAATGCTTAAACTCCCTGAGCAATTAAGCAACAAGTCAATTCAAGTGTGATATTCGATATGACTCATGTACGATATTCTGAAAGTCTTTGGACGTAGACGAAGTGAGCTTATAGTAGCTTTTATATATTTTAATTAAAGTTTCGTCTATTCAAAATACACAAATCACACAAACAATATACACCTATCCTCCGGTTTACACGGTAGATACGTTCCTGAGAAAAACATGTAAACCGAAAATTAAAAATTTTCAAGTCAAAACCGTGTAAATCGAAAAGCTTGCAGAAAATGCATAATTTTGCTATTTAACAGCTGTGTTTTTTCAATATTTTTAGGTGTACACAACCAACCAGTTGTTTTAATTCACCATAACTAGACTGTTTACCAAAGGTTTATTAATAATACATTTTTATTCAAATTAAAATGTTTTAATTTTTTATTTTAATTAAATCTATTTGGTACCTGCCATCATTTCTCTCCAAAATTTCTGGCATTTTTCCCTAAATATTACTTTAATCACAGCCGTTAATTTATAATCATCTAAATTATGCACTCACTTGAAATTTACGAATATGGAAAATTAAATCATTTAGTAGATAGAGTGCGATAAAAACAAAAAAAAAACTTATTTGGAAAACCGTGTAAAAGCGAAAACGTATAAAAAAAGTACCGTGTAAATCGGGGGATAGGTGTACTAGCAATTTAGGTTACTAGCACTTTTTACTAGCAATATGGGCTCCTTTAAATTAAGGTTGTAGGTTCGATGCTCACTCGAGGGTATGATAATTAAATCTTAAATTCTGTGGTATGTGGAGCTTGGCGTTGAATGTCTCCACTTGTAAATGCGGCAAAAAATGTGAAACGCAGTGTCTTAACACAAGGTTCCCTTCTTTCCTTTAAAAGCACAAAACAAACAATAAAAAAAAAACATATTGTGAAAATTAGCAAACTACAAAAGTCCATACATACGATCCGCTACACGGTATATGTCGAGGGGGGGACTTGCAATTGAAAAACAGACCGCTCAAATTGGCGCCGACCGCACTGCCTTCAACAAAAACGTTGGGGACGTCCAACTGTCCGACAGAATTGTTCACAAATGAATTGGATGTTTTATTGCCATATGGAGAGTTATGATGATATGATTAAAAAATATATGTATTTTTTTTCTTTTTGTTTATTTTAAAAGTTCACGCTGTATCCCGCATAGGGTAGGCACAGGAGACCTAGTGCTAAGGCACTCCGTTCACCACATTCCGTTCGCCAAATTTTTGACATATTGTGTATTGATTGGCGGTAGTCAGCGCCAGTTTTTTCTTGTTTAAAATAAGACTTATTCCCCTATTCTAATCATTAATTTCGAGAGAAAATCAAACCTGCAACTGTCGAGCTTACAGTTGCACGCTGTGCCACTGCTATACGACGGCCTGCACCTTTGTGTATTGTGGTAGTACTTCATTAAAGAATATTTAAATATTTTACCGCACCGCTTAGCGATTCATTCTCTCTGGCTACCCCGCTAGGGAACGCGAAGTTAGTAAAAGTATTTTGAATTTACTCGGTTTGAATCCTAGATTGGGGTCATCATGGCGCAGGGGATAGCGACTGATTAAAAAGGTCATACAAATAATGAATGATCATTATATTTAAATTCCTTGTTTACGCTCGGGTAAGACAAAACGCGGCGTTAAGTTCCACCAATCAACTAGCACTCTTTAATTCGGACAGCGGAAAATGGAATAGCCTGACACTACATTCCCTCTGGCTGCCCGGCTATAAGGTAAAAAGCTTAAATATAATTTTCATACAATAAAGAAACAAAAAAACTATACATTTACTAATTCCTATTTTTTCTATCCACATATATCGAATATCCTAGAGCAAATATTTAACTTTCCGCCGATGTTTACTGGCTCAGGTTGTATTGATATCTTTGTTTGATCATACGACACATTGAACAGCTGAAGTAATAAATCTTTTATTGAGATGTTTTACTTATATTTTCTCCTTCTTCTCTTCTCTCTTTCTATCTAGGCAGAATATTAACTAAATAGTACTAAACTAGTACTCTTTATTTATTATTTCTGTTAAGTGAATTTCTCTATATTTTTATTATTTTCTATTCTTCTTACATGTAAAATTTAAACCCATAAGCACTGTCTATTGTCAATCTTGCTATCCCGTACATTCATTACAGTCCCACTACTTGTGTCTAGTCTACTTGTGCCCGTGGAGTGGATATAATGAAATAATGAAAAATTGAAGAAAACATCTTAATTGTTCCTACAGCTATATCTTCCAGACTGGTAAGGATCATTTTATACTTTTGTTTTGGAACCATTTATTTAATGAACAAAACCATCACCTTTTACAAAATTAATCAAATTATCCAATATTTTAACAAAATTCCTTAAAAAAATCACCTTACCATAAAAAACCTATAAAAGAATATAAAAACATGAACCAATATTGAACTAAATATAAAAGGCTTTTAATAAGGTTCTTCTGAAAACATAAGAGTCATCGACACTTCGGTAACTCCTTAGTAAGCTAATGTATAGACGACGACGTCTTCGTAATCTGTAATATAAATTGAATATTTTTAACGTGTTTTTTTTACTTATATTTTGATTTACTCGGTGCTCTAAGGATTTAAAAATCTGCTTGCTAAACTAAAAATCGTAGTAAATTCACTGAGGCCGTCTTAGTCATGGCTCACCAGAACAGCCCTTGACTGTAAGCGCGACGGTTGTGGTTTGGATTTCTTCGATTTTGTAAATTAATAGAAGTTACTTGAAATTAAAGTAAATTAAACTATAGATAAATGTAAGTATATACAAATATACAAACGCAGCCACTAACAAAATCTATTTATTTAATAATATATTGGTAATATATGGCGTATGTGTGATTTTTGTATATCTATTTTTAGTTTATAATTTAATAAATTAGCTTACCCTTTGTTTACCTTCCAAATAAAAACAAATAAAAAGTTTATTATTCAAGGTGAAAAATAAACAGCTTAACCCACAAATATGTAAATTTACTATATTAATATATGCAGGTATAATAATAGTAACATAAAGAAAATATATTTTCTTTACATACGATTCGTAAATCCCTTTTGACATTGATGTATGAGCGAGATAATTTTGTATTTATATCTTCATTATTATATGATAAAGAGGGCATGGAAAGGCATAGATGTTTTTTTTAGGCTGCTATCCTATAATGAGGAAAAAGGTGAGGTACATTTAGATAAATGGATGAACTATTATTAATATAGTACATTAATATATACATTCATTGGTCACAAGGGTGTGCCTGTAACTCTACGGTTGTGAGTTCGATCGCTACTCAACAGGCAATGCCTCATACATAGATACAACTGAAAAGAAATTATCTAAGAAAATTGGTCAAATTATCTAAGACACTCCGTTCTCCACTTTCCATTCGAATTCGTGACTTTTATATTCAGTGGGGGAACTCAACGCCGCCCCTTAATTATTTAATTAAAATTTAACTCAATTGTAAAGAATTATATATAATGATTTAAACGCATTTTTCATACAACCCCTCCATATCGTTCCACAATGGTTGCCTGGATAAGCATAATCCTATATCTTATAAAACAAAGTCGCTTTTTGTGTCTGTCTGAACTTTCTAACTCTTCTTCTTCTAAACCACCCAACGGATTTGGATGCGGTTTTCACCATTAGGTCGAGTATTTCTCAGGGAAGGTTTATATATAGTTTATTATTTGTACATTCTTATGTAAATTAACATAAATACGATAAATGTGTATAAAGTCCTACCCGCTGAGACACTTTCGCGCATGCGCTGCTTTAATGGTAAGTACTACATGAAAATAATGTACTGGAGTATTGTTCCTCTTAATAAGATCTACAAAAAAGTCCGCGAGAGCATATTTTTATCTTTTAAGGATAACGTGTAGTGATCATATTTCTGTCTAAAAATAGTAATTTCAATATATTTTTATTGTGAGGGTTATTTTTCCATAATGGTATTAATCCTTATCCTTTAAAATACTTTATTAATTTTCTACGTTAAACGAAGATAAAATGTGCTTTTTACACTATTTCGAAATTGCGAATAGTATTAGAGAAAAACGCATTTAATTGTTGACACATCCCGCCGTTGACACTTCAGCTGTATCGACTCAAGTTTTACTTATCCCTTACTCTCAGCATATAAATAAGTATATTAGTTACGTTGGCCATTTAATGTAGATCAAAACTGTCTTTTACCGTTTTTTCATTTTAATAAGTACTTTAAAAGTTGTTACAATATCAAAACATCCTTGCCGCCCCGCGACGTTTTGCTTATACAAGCGCGTCATGAGCAGTCATCGGTGGTTCAGTGGTAGAATGCTCGCCTGCCACGCGGGCCCGAGTTCGATTCCCGGCCAATGCATTCTATTTAATTTTCCTCACAGGCAGCCACATAGTGCTTGCTTTTCATCAGGGACAGAATACCCTCTTCAGCATTAAACACAAGTTGGAAAAAAGACCCGACCGCTATAGAGGCATAGCAACGAAGATTTAGATGCGTTTGCACGTATTTGATAATTGGAGTTGAATGTATTATTTCAGCGCGATATATTTGGGTTTTTTTGGTTTAAAAATAGTCATTTAACTATCTTAAAATAGTCATTTAAAAATATTTTAATAAGTACTTGAAAAGATTAGTAGCACAGATTTAAAATTACGGTACCTACTAAAAAATCCTTGCTGTGTAAAACAATTGGAAAATCCTTATTGAAACTACGAAAATGCGGGTTGCATTAGGGTTTCATTAATTTTCACATTATCTTAAGTGCTTTGCAAACATACATTATATGAATAATCCAGTAGTAAAAGCGGGCGAAGCCGCAAGGGGGTCGCTAGTTTAATATAAAATAAAACTTATATTTACACAGCCTTCTAGTATGTGCTTAAATCAAAATGTAAATTTCGAGATTAAGCGATGAAAACTGAATCGCATGAGCTGGCAAAATGATAAGGCTTATACACACTATTAAAATAGTAGACATATTTATATCTTATAATTTAGAGGCCGTCGTAGCGTATGGGCACAAACGTGCCACTATAAAGTCGACGGTAGTAGGTTCGATTCCATGAGGGGATAATAAAAGCAATTTGCAAAGATTTTAAATTATGTGTGGCATCACAAGTTGTTTTAGAATTTTATTACATAAATAGATACCTCTAAGTTAGATAATCTAGGTTTTTTCGTTAGCTTCGTATATATTAATTAATCAATATAGAAAAGGTATATAGAAAGTGT
This sequence comes from Heliconius cydno galanthus, assembly GCA_036379175.1. Taxonomy (NCBI): domain Eukaryota; kingdom Metazoa; phylum Arthropoda; class Insecta; order Lepidoptera; family Nymphalidae; genus Heliconius; species Heliconius cydno. Next base: position 278,618 of record JAKRZM010000199.1, read on the forward strand.
CTTGCATTAAATTACCGCTATCTAAGTATACAAGTAAGTAATTAATAGTAAGTAAATAATAATATAACTTAATTAAGACATTCATTAACTAATTTTATTGTTAGTTAAGTAGATGTGAAATGGAAGGCGCGGCACAGTATATGAGTGTAAGTTAATAATTATACTTTTAATTAAAAAACAAATGGAGAAGTCAATGGTGAACGATTGGGTCATTGGGTCAGTCAGGACAGTGAGTTAGACGTGGAGACAGTCAGTCAGTGAGTTATTGTAAAAGAGAATGAATGTCAATTAAAATGCAAGTCAATTAAAAAAATTAAAAATATAGATAAAGAAAAATCGTATCGTATATTTTTTTACATAATAAATAATAAATAGGGGGTGGCGAGTATTCCCCTTTACTCGTGTTTTCTAATATTTATTATGCATCTAAGAAAGTTGTCGGACGCTCAGATTTCATACATTTTACATATAGTAGAAAACTTCCTTGCAGGATTTAGTCGTACTTTAAAGCTTCCTGTTTGAATTAATCTCTTAAGAATTTTGCTAACTATCTAAATAGCATAAAGGATTTTTTTATTGAAATTTTAATTATAATTATGTAAATTCATTATTATCAATATGAAGTCGTAATTCAAATTTCAGTTCAATAGAACAAATTGAGCTTGCGAGATTTTCCCGCGCACTAACTAACACAAGTTAAATCAAAGCTTGTAAAAAGAGGTCATAGTGGCGCAGTAAGACAGCGTCTAGTGTAAATGCGATGGGTGTAGGTTCGATCCCGAATGTGGCGTTAAGTTTCAGTCAAGACGCTCGGTCTCTATGAATGTGTAAAACATAGTATTTTCGTACTAGACTCAGTGTGTCCATATAAAACTGACAAAAAAACCAAATGTAAGATTAAATACACTTAACGTTGTACATAAACATATTATTTATTAATTTTTTTAGCTACACGCTGTATCCCGCATGTAGCAAGGTTGACAAAGGGAGCATAGTGTTAATACACTTCGATTGACACTTTCCGTCGTATTCTTTGCCTCGACATCAGAGCGAACAAATGAAAATATTGAATATTTCATTTCCTCGAATTGGAATCGAACCCACAACCTGTCGCCAAAGTCACACGCTTGTGTCCCTGCGCTACGACTGACCTCAAAATTAAATTTCAAATCTAAATCTCTATGCAATTTGCACTTTCAACCTAAAGTTAGTGTGAAACTGCAGATTGCATAGCGGAGCAAAGAGGCAACTGCCTCAATCTCAGTTTTAGAGCAAGTTGATCTTAAAATTTAAGTTATTAAACATCTGTGAGAAACTGTGATTTTCTCAAACGGAAGCTCTAAAACGTCGTCCGATGGTTTGATTAATGAATGAAAATTATATTATTATATATACATTATATATTTTATAAGATTTATCTAGGCTATTTTTTTTTTGTTACGAACATAATACTCGTATATGCCATTAAATTATATTTATTATTATATAAGTATACCCGTAATAAAGTATTATATTCTATATCATTTATAGTTTTAATATAATATTTTCTTTTTTAATTTAATAATTTATTTATATACCGTCACGCTGTATAAGGAACCTAGTAAGGTACTCGTAGAGGGAACCTAGTAAGGCACACCGTTCCCTATAATTTTATCGGAAAATAATTAAAATTAATAGAAAATTCAAAATTATTCAACAGCCAATTTTCTACGGATAATAAATATGCTAAGTGCCTTCGATAAAGTAAGCCTCTTCGTATAATCTAGGTGCATCTAATTTAAATTCAACTCAGGGGCTCTCAAATATTCTAAAACAAACATTTTTGCTAGCGGAATTCTTTAAAATATTTTAGATGTTACCTTAAATTACTTTACAGCTTAAACTTGTGGATAAAATCTATTCTAATCTCTAGGGATATAGCATCATTTCCCTGCTTTAACGGGAACAAGCGCGGCTCTCTACCTGCCATGTCTCGAATTAAGGCGGAAAGCGGAGAATAATGTGTTTTAACAATTGACAGTAAGTCCAAGGTATAAAGCGTGAAACTGGCCAAGTTAGTTACTATCACAAAACAGACAACTAAAAGTTTAAATTGAAATCAGAATAAAAGGTTTTACATAAAGAGGCAAGTTTGAAAACTTCTGCAAAGGCTAGACTATCGCATCGCTAATTACAGGAGTCGCCGTCGGTAGCGTTATACAGTCTAATTGTTACCGACTCTGAGGTGCAACTGTAAGGAACTCTGTGAATATCTTTAGATTCTATCTTTTATCTGGACTTGAGAAATACACTAGAATTTCGAAATTAAATAATTATATAATAATATAATGTTTTTTTAAGCTACATTTTTGTTTGTTGCTTAAATAAATGTTTTTCGCCTGATATACTTATTTTCTGGCCAAATAAAGCGTGACGTTGAGATCCACCAATAGTTGAGTGGTGGAACTTAACGCCGCGCGCAATATCTTAAAGCTAGAGTAGAAGAAATATATTCGAGTAATATGAAAACTCACATGTGATTATCAGAAATATTTACGTGGATTTAGAACAGCATTTTCAGCGATTGAGTGTATTTTTTGATCTCGCTTCAAAGCTATTTCTGGGACATTGACCAATAGGCATTTCAGAGGCAATCTCAAAGGGCAAAGGAACCGAAGCGGAATGAGACGTGAAAACGCTCGTTTCAGTTCAGTTACAGATTTTTTAAGCATGGCTTTCATTTATTTTTCGCTAAAACTAATTTAAGTCTAATAAATATTTATAACGTAACTTCGCAATTATAAAATTTCACATATATTTTTCTGCATATAGTACAAAACCTAATGTCAAAACATTCCTTTATCGCCTTTCACAAATTAACGTCAAAACTAAATAATCCATCCCCCCAATGGGGATCGAACACACAACCATCGCGTTCCTAGTCCCTATCCGCACCACAATAGCATCAGACAAATATAAAACTTTTCTTTTTTTATAATGCCAAATATAGCAAAATAGACAATCATTTTCGTATCGATTTCATACAAAAGTCATATTCGTTTTATTTAAAACCTTCTTCCACGATCGCTACAATAAAGAAGCTACGTTTTTTAGAGAAATTACTCTAAAAAAAGTGTATTTATTTCCCTAAACAAAAGTTATTTCTAAATTATAATCCTCATTCGATTCATTAAAAGAACATTCTATTGAAGTCACATTTATTAGACCTTCATGTTTCTGAACATTTCTTTAAAAATGTTGATCCCACATTTCACTTAACACTTATATTACGTCTATATTACTACGTGATTCGTTCAATTTTTCTTTGCTGCAGTTGAATGAAGGCTGAGATCTTGTTCCATTTTCTATAAGCCTGAAAGTTTTATATTTCATAATATGAATGAATTGAAATTGAAATTGAATTTGAATTTGAATTCGTTCTGGGAATACTGTGGGGGTTATGGATTTGATCACTAACTTGGTTATGACGCCAGCGTGGTACAGCGGCATAGTTTCTGGATGTAAAGATTACCGTTGTAGGTTCGATTTCCACTCGAAGGAATTAAGTATTTTCAATTCTTCGCTCTGACATAACATAACATAACATTGAATTCCTCCACTCAACACGTAATATCTTGAAGTTTGGGCGTAAAATGGGCGTGTTGAGTGAAGAAACTCAACGTCGCATCACGTCAATATTTCCTTTTGTGGTGATCGAACCCACACCCAGTCACGTTTACAGTCACACACTTGACCCCCAGTGCCACGACTGGACATTGTTAAAAATAAGCTAATTTATTTTTACTTTGACATAAAACTTATTATTCGTAGAGTATATAAAGTTTCTTACTCATCATCACGTGCACTCCATGAAATACGGCGTCGAACAATCTTATACGTCGTGTTGCCCGTCGTTATCTGGTCACATTCAGATCTTCTTATACTGTAGTCATATTTTATAAATAAAATTCTTCATATTATCCACTTAATTTAGTATTTAAGCTTATACAGGTGTATGTATATCGAATATTGCTTTGTTATCAGAGCGGGGAAATGAAATGAAAATATTAAATAATCTATTTCTCCGATACGAACCCACAACCTTCACGTTCAGGCATAGGCACACTTGTGCCACTGTGCCCGAACGCCTCAAAGTAATATACTATAAAATATACAATATATTCAAAAACATAATATCAAACTTACTTGTTTACAAAACAATCAATCAATTGCCTGTTAAGAGCTGTACTCGTGAATAGATTTGGCGGTTGACATTCATTTTTTTTATTAAAATCAAACATAGAGGCTACTCCCACGACTGTCTCTTTCCTATGTATCCAGGCAATAAGAGGGCCGCCGTGGTCATTCTGAAAGAAAATACTTGTTTTGTTTTTTAGCTTCAGGCTGCAGGCACACAGCAGGGTAGGTAGAGGGAACCTAGTGTTAAGACACTCCGTTCCCCATTTTTAGTGCTAAGTGGCGGAACTCTACGCCACGCTTTGCCTCGATACCAGAGGAAATATAAATTCATATAAATATTGCATTTCCTCGAGTGGAGATCGAACCCACAATCAGTCACACTTTGTCACCTGCGTCACCTCTGGCCCCTAAAAAATACTTCTTCTAATATTAAGGATATATACCTAAGTAGTAGTGTTTTACGTCATAATAACATACAGGGCACTTGCCCCAGCCTCTTAGGGGACCCAAAATGACAACTGTTCTTGTGTCAGCGTGTGACTGTAAACACGACTGTTGGGGGTTCGATTCCCACTCGGGGGAAGTGATTAATTTACTATTTTCAGATTTACAGAAATAGTGAACATATCTGTAGAAACTTAGTAATGTACGAGTATCTACGAGTATTTGTGAACGTGAACTATAGAAAAAGAAAGTGAAATATAATAATAAGTATAAAAAAACTAAATTAGAATACAGTGCTCACTTGGCATATTCCACGTTTTACACTAGGTTTTGGTGGCTTGGACCTCGGAGTTGTGGAGATATTTAACGAATTATTTAATACCTGTAATTCGAAACCATAACTTAATTAGAACTAAGATTTTTTTTTCTTCTTCACTTATATACTTCTTAATCTTATGTATTATCTATCTATATATATATAAAAGGACTTGTCCTCACTGACTGAGGTAAGACGCACGCACAGCCGTAACCGCTGTGCGTAGAAACGTAAAATTTGGAGAGATGTTTACTTTCGTAATCTGGACATCCACTAAGAAGGGATTTTGAAAAATTTTTACCTTAAAGGGGTGAAATAGGGGATAAAAGTTTGTATGGAAAAAAAATTAAATCGGCACCGATTTTTATAAAATTTGAAATTTAGATTTTTAAAAGTATTTAATTGAATACGTGTTTCATCGTTTTCTAGAATTCACCCCCTAAGGGTGCAAATAAGGGGTTGAAAGTTTGTATGGAAAAATCTTTAAACTGCCACCGATTTTAATAAACTTTTAAATTTAGACTCTTAAAAATATTTCATTGAACACATGTTTCGTGGTTTATTAGAATTCACCCCTAAATAAGCAAGCGAAGCTGCGCGCGCGCTAGTATATAATAAAGCATCACACTGTATCCCGCACACAGCAGGGTAGGCAGAGGGAGCCTAGTGTTAAGACACTCCGCTTACCATTTTGCGCCGAATTCTGAAGGCACAGCAGACCAAAGAAATGAACATATTAAATATTCGAACCCACACCTCGTTGCGTTAACAGTTACACGCTTCTGCTCTTGCGCCAGGACTCCTCCCTTATCTTTTAGAATAACAATAAAAAATATTTTATTGCTATTATTTTAAAAGACAATTTACGAACAAATCCAGTAGTTTTAGTATTTCTACAACATTATTGTTAATATTATAGAGTTCCCAACACTACAAAAGAATAGCGTTGCCAGTTAAATGATTTCTTTTGTCACATGAACATGCATTCAGAATCTCAATGCATGGGAATAAAAATTTGATTGGTTCAATAAATGGCTTCGTAACAATGTACTAAAGGAAGTCAAAAATAGACGTTATTTAAATTTTTGCAAAATATAATAAAATTTACATGTACTTTTAAGACTATAGTATCTTATAATAAAACTTCCTTGATGCCATTAAGGCGTAGTGGTGCAATGCGTGAGTGGGTTTTGGGATTAGTGGGTTTGATCCCAAATAAGGCATTATTTGAAATTAATTTTATTTCCTCGGTAGATAGAAGACAAAGTGCGACGCGGCGTTGGGTTACGCTACTTAACGCATAATATATCTAAATGGGCGGAACATCTTAAGGATTAGTGGTAGTGAGATGCCCGCATCAATAACACCTATCTTTTTGAACTCTTTTTTTTTTAGCTTCACGCTGTATCCCGCTCATCGCAGGGCATTTAAATGAGAACCTGAGATTTGTATAATAAGAAATTTCGTTTCGCACTCCGCCGAATCCCGGAGGCATTGCATGTTCAGTGGCGGAACTTTATTTTTTTATCTTTTCGATAATTATTAAGCATAATCTGTATTTTGATAAAATTGTATTTTGATTTAATCTGCTACATTGTCAGGAATGGCAGTCATCCGACTTGGAGCAAATCATTTGCTCCAGTTGGTCTAAATCGAGCGTGATTCAAATCAAATATTTCTAATTTCTAATAGTTTAATAACCATATGTGATGATGGCGAAAAAGAAAAGTTTTTACTAACTTTTATAACATTTTCTGAAATAGGAGGGTCTAAATAATCAATGTTCGCGCCATCTTCAGCAAGAGTGCTCGGTGCGAAGGTGCACAGCATATATTTTTCAATTATTTCAGCCATTCTGGGTGACCTGAAGTACTCCTTACACAATTCTTTTGAAAATATAACCGTTGTTACCCAGCGTAATCTTTTTGCGTTGTAGTCTTTTTTATCGCCGTGCTTGAAAATATAATGAAATAATTACTAATAGACATTAATTACTTATTATATTTGATAGATTATTCTTAGGAAAAATACAATTTGTACAAAAAATTTTTAGGAAGATAATTTAACACAAAGTTCACATTAACAAAAAACAGCTAATAAAAAAAGCAAAAGTAATGTACCCGCATAGCAGGGTAGACAAAAGTAACGCAGTGCTAAGAAAGTGTTCTCCTCCACTACCCTCCCAATTTTCGAGTCATTGTATTTTGAGATTTAATATTTTTAGGAATTCCGCGGAAAGCGAAGAACGGTGTCTCAATGAGAAAAGCTAAAAAATTAATAAATATAAATTATTTAAGAAAACAAAAATTTACTGTAGAATTACCAGTCGCGCTTTCTTAGTATGACCCCATCCCAACGCCATCACATGTACTCCTGGCTGCTCGTATTTGAAATCAAAATTTATTTTAATTTCTTTAGGCGGATAATGACAATATTTTTCAAACGTTAAATCTTTGTAATCGTAGGGTTTGTGTACTTCTACCACAGCTATGTCCAGAGCAGTCCAATCACCTAATGTTTCGAAGCCTAAAGAATATGCTGCAAAAAAAAATTATAATATACTGTCATATGGTCATAAAAGATGGTCATATGTGGTTGTACAATGGTGATTGTCGGGTCAATTAAAATAATACATGCGTTTTTTCCAGCTTCACTCTGTATCCCGCACACAGTAAGGTAGGCAGAGGGAACCTAGTGTTAAGATACTCCGTTCCCCATTTTCCGCCGAACTCTGGAGGCACTGCGTGTTGAGTGGCGGAAAGAAGAAAAAGAGCGAAGAAATGAAAATATAAATGTAAATAAATATTTTATTTATATTTTTTTATTTTTTATTGATCCCCTCGAGTGTGGATCGAACCTTGTGTACCGTTGCGCCACAACGGCCTCTACATCTCATGTTATAACTCATCAGAGTGTCTTAACACTAGGCTTCCGGATTTTGTTCTGTCTACCGGTGCTAAATGCGGGATGTATCGCACTGTAGCGTGAACCTAAAAAAACATGTAACTTTCACCTTTTCCATTGTTATTTACGGCAATAAATATTTAAAAACACTTTTCTAGTAGCTACATAAAATTTTTTATGCGTTATTTACAAAATTATTTTTCTTGCCTAAAATAACACGTCCTCTCTGGATAAGAGTGGCGGCAGACAGAAATCAGTGGAAGGAGTTGGAGGAGGCCTATGCCATAAGGCACACTGAACTGAGAGACCTATTATGATTTTATTTTAAGTGTTTTTTTAGTTATAAATGTGTAAAATGTCTCAGTTTGGAAATAAAGGCTCTATTATTATTATAAAATAACACTTTAAAGTTATTAAAAATATTTACAAAATAAATTAGATTCCTATCAAATAATTGAATCTTACTTATAGGTATAGCAGTTGCAATTATTCTTCTTCTAGTTTTTCTTGCGCATAAATTGTTTTTGAAATTAGCTAATTTAATATATTTGTCATAGCCAGCCACCACGTAGGCCTTCTCTACGTCTTCTATACAGGCTGCTGACGTCAGCACGTATTTGGGGTGAATGATGGCACCACCGCATATCCACGTGTCGTAGTGGCGTGGGGACTCTGAGGCTTGTACTAGATAAACCTGTTACCAAATTATTATTATGAAGAACTTAAAAAATAATAAGAATAAAATCAGCTTCACGCTACATCAGGATAGGCAGAAGGAACCTAGTGTTAAGACGCTTCGTTCCCCACTTCCCGCTGAATTCTGGAGGCATTGCGAGTTGAGTGGGGGGAATCAACGCCGCGCGTTGCCTTGACACCAGAGAAATGGAATATAAATTTAAATAAATATTTAATTTCCTCTAGTGGGGATCGAACCCATCGGCCCCACAACCAGTCGCGTTTACGCGCCTGTGCTACGAGTGGCCTATGGAGAACTTGTTTTTTTACAGCGCCGTAGCTGTTATCCTGCACATAGCATTGTAGGTAGAGAGTACGTACTAATCATTATTAAATATTTCATTCCTACGAGTAGGAATCGAACCCACAACTAGCGCGCTTAGCACGCTTGTACTTTTACGCCACGATGGCTACTAAATTCAGAATTATAAGTAAATAATAAATAGTAATGTCTTACCATATATCGTTTTTGTGTTTTTGATACCTCCCTGCCCCCTACTATTCTACGTTCTGCATACAGACCTGGTGATGAATCAATGAAATATGTTTATCAGTAAGGATTTTTTTTGTTTAGCAGTATTATATTTTGTAACAATAATGCTAAATAATATTATTTCCTTCGTTAATTAGGATAATAAGGACATAAAAATACGTGGCAGAGAATGCAAAAAGATACACATTAATCATGTGTAGTTGATAGAGACGGAGAGATAAACCTGGCGGAAAGCGGGAAAGGAAGTACCTTAATGGGAACAAGGCGTCTTTACACTAGGTTTCCTGGTCTCTCTGTCTACCCTACTATGTCCGAGATACAGCGTGAAGTTAAAAAAACTAGTTGTATCTACTTTCTCTATACTCTGTGTGTATAAAAATAATAAAAATTATACTTATTACTGCATATATGAAGTTGAATACATCATATAATATAAATATCCTAGTAAGATCTTTTCTTTAATTAAAAAAATATGTTTGTATTATTTTAAAGTAAGAAGGTGCTTTATATTCAATACATTAAATAGGGTAACAGGCGCTCGAGGCCCAGATCCGCTTTTGCATTCTAAAAAACCAACGTTATCAAAAACACATTTCCACTTTTGAGATCATTTGTGTTTATTTTTAATTTATTTTACGCTTCTCACGGCTTTTGCGGGATAACAAGTAGAGCAAAATCAATTGAATCACTGTATTTTGCTATTTTTTTCCTTTTGGGCTTTATACACATATCAGGCTGGTTCTCTGGTCCCCTGTACCTACCCTGCTGTATGCGGGATACAGCGTGAAGCTAATATTTATAAAAAAATACAAAAACAATTATAACTTACTGTTATATAAAAAAGAAAGAAGTAATATTATTTTCAGTAATATCATATCAAACTCGTTATTTTGTTTCATGTTTTCACGATAAGCTTGATTGCAATCGTAAATTGTATTTAATATCCAATTTCCAACTAACCGTTTCTTAATTACTTTATAATTTTCTCATTTCATCACATTTTTAAGAATTTCTCGTATGTCCTTATGAGTAAAGAAAACTTCTAGTATATTATACATCGGTTAAACAAAGAGAAGCATCGGTGATAGGGTGTTACACATCTCCGATGTCAAGGATAGGCATGTCGCATATCGAAATCAGCTGTGTCTTAGAATATTGTGGTTTGATAAACCCCAAATCCTCGCTTCTAGAATAATCCACGGGGCTATTATATAAAAAAATATAAAAACATCCTGACTTCAATAGAGAGGAAACTTTCTACCACCTGGGAGTTGGGACTCATAAAATCTTTGATGTCTCAAGCCCACCATTATACCAGAGGGTCAGTTCATTCTGCAAGTATCCTGGGCAGTACGCGAGGCAAATAAGACATCGTTGGCGGTAGTTTGATATAATAATTATGTCAATTGACAAACGAATGCCATCTCAGTCTACCCGTGACCGCGGCCTACTGCAGTGTTCGAAATATTAGGTTAAGTTCCCTGTTGTATGCGGGATACAGCATGAAGCTAATTTTTATTCTATTTCTTTATTTTAGCTTCTGTTTTCAAAAGCAATTTAACGTTATATTTATTAATTCATATTCAAAGGACACTTTGTTTAATTAGTTGGCTCTACTGAACGCAGGTACTATATTAAATTTCAAAAGCAAATATTAATCATTTAGACGAGCGTGTCTCAGATTTAGTAAAGGTCACTGCGTTTCACACTCACGTGGCGACGTACTCGTACGGGGACGCGGTGAACGAACTGTCTCTGTTTTGTGCGACAAGTTTATTTTAGTTTGCATTCTCTTCTCATTTTACATAGGCTTTCTCGTATACATATGTGTTTTTCTAATATATACATAAACTTAATTTGCATACATATATAGGCTTCTTTTTCTATGGAATGTAAATAAATTAAAAAAATATTAATATACCTAATGTGAAAATATTAATTATAATAATATTTATCAAACGACATTTTTAATGCCTTAATTTTTTATTTTTTTTTTCAGCTTCACTCCTGCACATAACAGTTTAGACTGGGGTAACCTGGGAACCTAATGTGACGACACTCCTTTCTCATTAAGATACTTTCATTTCCTACTTTCCGCTGAATTCTGGAGGCACTGAGTTTTGAGTGGCGGAACTTAACGCCGCTCCTTGCCTCGTTACCAGAGCGAGGTAATGAAAATATTGAATACTTTATTTCCTGGCCTTAAATTCTGTCTTAATTCTTTATCATTTTAAAACAATTTCAATAAGTAATTTAAAATACCCCCTGTATTTTATAACGTAGAAGACGGACTCACAATAATTCGCATCGAATTGAAGATTTATTTCTATACAGCTTAGTGCACTTTTTCCACATTGCATAGTAAACAGAGGGACACTAACGGCAAAACACTCTGTTTTCACTTTCTATTCAAATTTAATAATTAATGCATAATTCAAAACAAATATGATCATTCCCCGAGTAGGAATCGAACTTACCATCCTATAATAAATATAATAAATATCTTTACTCTCTCTATCTATACAGTAATTTTTGAAAATATAAATAATAAAACGTAAAAAGTGTCAGGTAGTAATAAGCACACGGCTTAACAGTTTTAAGTGTTTCAAATCTTCTTGTGGATTGGGAATCGGGACAAATAGAAAGCCTTTTGAAGTCGGTTGTTACGCCACAGTGCAGTCCATTTGCAACAGTATAGGGCTATAGGGCGTTATCTTATTTACATTCTAAGTTTAGTTTAGTGAGTTATTATGACTTAGCAGAAAAATATTTTTAATTATTATATTTGTGACTAACTTTTAAAGTGTACCTATCTACAGGAATGCTATACTTCGTACACTCGTTCTATCGTACACAGAAATAGCAAAGGCTTTAAAAATGAAATTAATTACAATTTTCTCGTTCAATTCAATTACAATATTTTTTTCTTGTATATTAGTAATGTTATTGTAAGCAGGGCCATAGTCGGTTCGATTTCCATTCGAGAGAATTAATTATTATTATCTTCACTTACTTTTAGGCCAGTCGTGCCAGAGGCACAAGTGTGTAGCTGTAAGCCCGACTGGTTATAGGTTCGATCCCCACTCGAGGATATGAAATATTTATTCAAATTTATTTATATTTTCATTTCGCTTTTTATTTCGCTCTGGTGTCGAGGCAAAGCGCGGCGTAGAGTTCCACTCAACACATAACGCCTCGAAAATTCGGCGAAAAGTGGTGAACGTTCAAACTTGAACTAAAAATAAGGTTCTTCTAAGGTGAAGGGCAAACAAAATAATAAAACATTCAATTATCTAATAATAAATCCGACATTTACTTTACACGATTAAAATATATAACAGTATCATCATATCACTTACACGTGGTCGAAAATTTGCGTTTCTATTTTACATACAAAAAGCTAACGATCTTTATGTACTTACTATTGATTATAATTAATACGCTTTACAAAATTTACATATATTTTATTAAACTTACGTTAACAACACCGGATATAAAATGTTATGGAATCTTTTTTTTATTTGTCACAGAAAATAATTGCCGTCAAAATGTCAAATTAAACATTTTATTATACAAAAATATTAACGTTTCAAAATTCGCTATTTGATATATTTAAATCTATATTTTTAATTTTCACGGCAATTATATTTTTAGTATGTTTAATCAATTTTTAAATAAAAAAATATCGAGTTTTGGAATCAGTTTTTTTTTTGGTTTACAAATCTTTATTATCTATGACATATAAAGTTAGAAAATATAAAGATCATTTTAAAATACTATAGAAAACAGTGGTTAATTAAAACCTTAGTTACTTAAAAATAGACATCTATTTTGAACGCGTCTACTATAATATTTTCAGTTTTGATTTGGATTCCTTCTTATTATATGTATATACAGCCGCCATTTTACTTGTTACCAAAAAGAAAACTTTAGAGAAAAATAAGAACTAAATCTACACATTTGGTTTAATTTTTTTTAATGTTAATAACAGAAGGATTATTAAATGAAAAATCCATTTTTGTATATTTTTTTATAGAGAGCTATCAAAACTGAAATCTTAATACGATATCGTTTAACATCAGTCATATTGAAAAAAAAAACACATTAAGAATAACTTACGTCAACTAGTGTTAGTAGAAAGTTCTGGAATAACGTTCGTATATCACAAATTATTCATATTTGGAAATTATAAGGACATTTTTTTTCTTAGGTTTTTATATGTTTTTTTATTTATTATTAAAAATATGGCAAAAACAATGGACTATTTTATATTGGAAAAATAGATATTTTAATATATAACAACAATAATGTGATGTTAGTCGCTAATTTATGAGCAATATATTGGGGATAAGAAAATGAACTTTATCACAGTATAATTGGTCACAAATTATTATTTTTTAATATAAAATTCCATTTAATATTAAAAGAGCATAGAATAAAAAAAGCATATAGTAAGGCCGTATTACACAACAGAGACCATTCATTTTACATAATGGACGTGTGTAATTATGGTGACTAAAATAAAAAAAATAAACAATTAACATTTAGTATTAATAGGAATAAATATTTTGAAAGTTTCATAAGTTTTGAAGTAACATTTTCTAAAAAAAAAGATCAAATTATCCTTATCCCACTGTTGATAAAGTTCATTTTCATTTATCAAAATGGAACTTCGTTTAACGACTTATACCGTCGACGGATCATGGCTGCCCTGAAGTTAGCGATAGACGATTGCGCAGATTTGATATTAAGACTTTCTTATTTTTGATTATTTGCTTCCCGAGTAAACTACGTCAACCGTACTGTAGGTCGCAAATGAATAGACTCGCTAGTAACAGTATCATTAGCCCATACATTAATAGTTATTTTAGATAATGTTAACGCATAAATAGTTACATAGAAATATAGAATAAATAATATGAAAGAAAGTTTAATTAGTTAATTTCTTAATAAGAACTATAACAATACAAATAGTATTATTTTAGTATCAATAGTATATAAAAGTGAGTAAATATTTTTGCGTTAACAGTTTTTATTATTTGTTAAAACTGTGTTTATAAAATTTGATTTAGCCTGTCAGTGCAGAATTCAAATAAGATCTGCTTTTGTCTAATTATCATATATTATGAAATAAGAAATAATAATTATCGAAACAAAATTCAAATCACTAAGAAATAAGAATATTTTTAGTAGAAAAAATATATATATACTGACATTGTATACCTATATCTAACAAAAGAAATCCGAAAAATCTTTGCTTACTCAAAATCAACATGCAGTACGGCCGACACATCGTGGCAGCGCAGATTTAATTTCAGGTATTTTCATAGTTTTGATTATTTAGTTCCAGACTGCACAATGCGCAAATGTTCAGAAAACCTAACTTCAGGGCGGCCTCGAATCGTAATGTACATATGGTTTTAGCCGATTAAATAAAAATCTTTTTCTTCAAATTCCACACTGACAGACAAAATTAACCACTATCACTATAACAATAAAGTTCTTTCACCGGTGTCTTCTACACGCATTACTTTGGAAACACTCGTCGCAGACTCGCACCGGCTTTATTTGACCGTAACGAGGTAGTGGTATGGAGTTCGAACTGCATGATGCACAGAATACTTTACCTGCAAAAAATATTTTAAGTTAGAAAAAAAAAGTGAAAATAGTATTATATTATATTGTACTATTGGGTACAATACTAAATATATTGTAGCACTATTCCTCGTTATATGCACAGAGGCACAAGCTTTGCTCTATCTATCGTCAGTGTAATTTACGTATGTGTGTGCATGAGTTTACGTATATGTGTATGAGCGTGAATGTGTGTTGGTGCGTGCGTGCTTGTGTGCGTACATGTGTGTGCATGTAATGCATACCGCAGTTCCGGCAGTGATGTCTCCGCCTGAAGGCGGTAAAGTGTGCGTCGCAGCGCATGCAGGAGGGCGCCGCGATGTCCGGCACCCACTCGGGGAGGCGCTCCACGACGCTCCCTGTGCTATCTGGGCCCTCTGTGCTCTGTCGGTGTGCTGGCGTTGTGAGCTCTTGAATACGGTTTGTTTCTCTGTAAATAGTTAATCAATTATTTTTTTTCCTTGTTCAAAATATCAAATATCAAATCTTTAGACAAAAATTAAGCTATCAAAGCAAAAAATTAGAAAGACAAAAACAAAATTCAACAAACCTATAGCTAAGATCGCCAGTCGACCGCGACGATTGCAAATTATTCGCACTATTAATATTGGTGACGTTATTCGCGTGGGATTCAGACGCAGTTGAATCGGAATTGCTGTCTGCGTACACTTCTTCTGCAGAATAGACGCTGTCAAATGAACTACCTGTGGAATATATATAGAAAAATTTAAGCAGATTTAATTTGATTTAATTTTTATTCATTACAGTTCATGTTATAAATAAATTTAATACTTATAATACTATGACCCATACCATTCTGTATAATTTGATCCTCAGTTGGTTGATATTCAATCGTAGTTTCCTCTTTGATTTCATCAGTTTCAGTTTCATCTTCACTCGTCTGGTTTAGTAAAAATACGGCCTTTAAAATATTCCTTAAGTCAGCCGCAAAATTAGTTTGTAATTGGTCTGCAACACCCGCTATGCATACAAATAGACGGTGTATGAGATCTTCACTTGATCTGGAATAAAAAAATATATTAATATTAAAAATTACAATTGTAACTAATTGGGACAGCTTGGCTGTAAGGGCGATGGTTTTGAGTTGGATTCACATTTGGAAGAATTAATTATTTAATCACTCTGGGAAGAAGACATCAGAGAAAGTGTGACGTTGGGTTTCGCAATATTTCGAAAATTGGGCGGAAAGTGGGAAAAGGAATGTCTCATATATTCCCCCAAATCCCTCCTAAGTTATTTATATTGAACCACCATATTTCTGTGTAGTAATAGTTTAGGCATAAAACAGCTCTGACTACTTACTTAAACTTCCCTCTAGCCTGTTGCCTGGCGGCGAGCTCCTGCGCCTGTAACGCTAGAGCTATTTGCTCGTCGTCCGCGCACTCTGACGTACCGCACGACGTGCCGCTAAAATTAACAATTGTTATTAAATTATATTTGACATATAAAAAATAATAATGGAATATATGATAAAAAAATATTTTATTGTTATAACTTAAATAAGTAAAATCTCCTCTATGAATAAGATTAAGATTGTATTGTGTTTATTCATTTTATTGAAACAAAAAGTTTCAGTTTGCACATAACCTTCTTGTTTACCTATACTATGTGTGAAAAATCGGAAAATTACGAAAAATATTTACCTCAAAAAAAAAAACTAGATACCTCAAAAAAAAAAATAATTAATCAATGTCAAACACACACCTTTCATCAACAAAATGGTCCAAATTCAATCTTAAGGGACTCTGATTTTGTATGGACCGATTATCTAATATAACATTTCCAGGCGACCACATTTTCTTTTTTTTCTTAGTTTTAGCATTTTTTCTTTTACGTCTCGTTTCACTACTAGGTTCAGCCTTATTTTCTACTAACGAAGTTATTTTCTTATCAGATTCCCTATGCCTTCTTAATTCTGTTAAAACGTCTTCTATCGTTCTAAATTCTTCTTGTTGATCGTTTGTACTTAAATTTAAACTAGTAGCTTCATTTAAATCTTCTCTACTCAACCTCACACTATCTATATGAGAAGACCCGGCCTCATTCTTATTTGTATTGTCTTCTACATATTTTATGTTGACAATTTCATCTGTCACTTCAGAAAACGAATGTTCTAGAGTGTTAGTGTCTTTTTCATCGATTTTTTCTTCGACAGGACTTTTTAGCACTCTATTTTGTTGCATAAAGTGGTTTTCCTTATTTTGATCTGTATCGGGAGATCTATCTAAGCTTGTGTTTTCCGTACTAACTCCTGAATCGGCGGGCGATTCGTTGTCACTTTCGTATCCTAACATAAATTTTACTCTTTCTTCACTATCCATAACTCGATTGTTATATTCAGAATTTTCATTATTTTCAAAACTCGGTTTATATTCTTCGTCTAACAAAATAACACTTAGACTAACGTTAGCGATTGCCATATCGATATTGACGATATCGGCATCGATACTCGGCATTATCAATGGTGCATCCGAACTCATTATGACTCGATTAAAATTATTTTCCTCTTCTTGATTGAAAACTGCCGAATTATTATGTGATAATGACGCTAAAACGACCGGTTCTTGACTTATAGCATTTGGTATCAAATATCCATGACTCGTCGACGGCATACAACTTAGCTGTTCATTTCTTGGTCCAGAAAAATTAAACTCCTGCGATTCACTCGATATCAATTTCGGCACATCACTAGTCGAATATGAATGAGTTTGCTCAATAAGATCGACATCACTAACGATAGACGACAAACGATCAGCTATTTCCGTAACTTGTTCGTTTAATGATGTGACCAATTCCTGATCAGGTATTTGTCTATTGGACGTTTCACCAGAAGTGGAAGCCGAAACAGCGTTTATTACTAACGGATCGAACATCATTAGTCCGTTGGTTGATAGATTTCTTAGCGACGACATATCATTTTCATTTCTACTTATTTTTCTTGTTCTTTCTATGTTAGTATCGTTAGTATGGAATGTGTCAGTGCTTGTGTCTGTGTGTCTGTCGATATCGGACTCCCTCTCGGACTCGTCGTCCGCCGTGAGACGCTTTAGTCCGTCTATGATGGGCGTCATCACCTCTATGTTGCCTGGTAAATAATCTGCATCGGTTATTGTCGGTTCACTTGAACTGGAATGAAAAGTTTAATAAGTAAATAAGTTTTAAAATAATTGAAAAATTTTTTTAAAAAATCGAGTTCCGCCACGCAAGATGCAATGTCTATAAAATTGGGATTGTGCATGGGGAATGGAGTGTGCTAGCAATAGGTTGCCTCTGCCTACCTTGCTTTATGCAGAATACATCGAGCAACTGAATACATAATAAATAATTAAATGACAGTAACCTTTGTTGAGAATATAAATCTCTACACTGAGCGTGATCTTCGTAAAACTTCGATACAAATTCGTTAATGTCGGGATAGCATGAGTCCTCTGTAGAGTTTTCTGCTGTAAAATAAATAATATAAAAAAAACAATATTTATTTAAATGATAAATTTTGCAATTTTTCATAATAAATATATTGAAGATCTGAGATTTTGTTATTTTACATTTCAACAGCTTCTGAATGCAAACATATAGTTTATGGGTTCAATCGCCACTCAAGATATGGATTATATTATTATAATTTTTCCGTTCTGGCAACATAAAACAATACAAAATAATAAAAATAAAACAGGGAAGAATATTGAAGGAATGATTATTCTATAGATTGTTCTCAATCTTTAAATAAATAAATAAAAATAAAAACAAGCAGTATTGAGAGTTAAAGACGAGATAAAAGCAAAGCAAGTCACAATTCTATATTTAATGTCATGCTTCATGCTGTACCCCCCGCAGGCAAAGGGAACCTGGGAACCTAGTATTTGGACATTCCGTTCCCATTAAGACAATTAAAATTCGAATAATGGAGGTTGAGTTGTGGTACTCAATGCTGCTATATTTTATGTATTTTTTTTATTAAGCCCACATTACAAACAAAATAACCATAAACAAATACCTGGTGGTATTTCAAAGTTGGCCATATTGATATCTTCATTGGAACACAATAACTTTTCCAGGGCCATAAGTTCCCGTCTGTCTAACGTCCATAGCAGCGACTTGATTTTGTGCAGCAAATGGCGGAACGGACGGAACATATCTGACATTTCATCTGAAAAATATTACATTAAAATTAGATAAATTACATATTAAGTATTATTTCATAAACAAATAAAATTATACATTATCTGGCTTTTGGTTTGAATTGTTTTTAAAAGACGTTTTTAAAGGCGGCGGTAGTGGGTTTAATTCCCACTCGAGGGAAGAAAATATTTAAAATCACCACAAGCTTTGTCAATCACCAAAAATATTACCAATACCAGTACATAGACCAAATGATGTTATAAATCACGACCAAAATCACTTACCTGGTTGTTTGTCTATACTCAAAGGCCCATTGGAATATATGAGGAGACCACTAACTATGGCCAGGCGAGGCACCGCGAACATTAGAGCCGGGTCGTACGAGTCCACCTGGAAATTATACAAACAAAAAAAGTTATTATTTGGTTTTAAAATTTGGTTTGTGGATTCGATAAAAAACTAATTATTTAATATTTTCATTTCCATTACTCTGATAACAACACAAAGTGAGACAAGACACCACTCAACGCGCAGTCTCATAAATTCGGTGGTGCGTCCCTCTGCAGCGAAAGTGATACAGCGTAAAACTAAAAAAAGGAGAGACTAATCACCTACAATTTTGCGAAATACACATAAAAAATAAAAAAATAATAACTTGCCTGTTCTTGCGTCAACAAGTTAAGTTTCAAAGCTCGTCGCAAGCTCTCCGAGAACAAAACACATATCAACTGTTGAGCTTCGAATTCGTGCGGCGTCTTCACGTTCACCATCGCACTCACGTAGCATAACTCGAATTCTGCGAAGAGTCTGGAGAAAAGAAAATAAATATATATAAAAGGGCCAGTCGTAGCGTAGTGGCACAAAGTGTGACTTTAAACGAGACAGGTTGTGAATTCGATTTCCACTGCGCAGGGGTACTGTACGACTGCAAACGGCTGTGGGTTCGATTCCCTCCCGGGGAATGACATATTCATTTTCATTCATTTCCTCGCTCTGGTAAGGAGACAAAGCGCGGCGTTGAATCCTGCCACTTAACGCGTAAAGCGTCGACTTAAACGGAGTGTCTTAACACTAGATTCCCTCTGCCTACCCTATTATATGTGGGATACGACGTGAACCTAAAAAAAACGTTACTTCATAAACTAAAAACACTGTAACAAGCTTAACGAATAAGAGTTAAAAATAAACATGATTAAAGAACAGTGTATATTCTAATATTTAGTCCATGTCATAACACCCCTATAATTTAACGAAAAAAAGTGGAAAAATATTTAGCACGGTATGGCTGGAAATTATCGTTTACGATAACATATTGCCTCTAGCTTTCAATACAAACAATGCGGTTCTCTTTGATAGTTTTAATGAATTCACCAGTAAGTACATATACGAGCCGAATATAAACATTTAATAAACAAAATGGTTAATGGAATTAAATATTGGTTTATGTCTACTGTAAATATAAATTTGAGTGTCTGAAAGTAGATTAAAATTCAACGTTCGCTCTAAATTGCAGCTAATCTTTTAGATTACCGTCGTTAATGAAATTACTGTTTTTTGAATTAATAGATAAAAAAAATTAAATTAAATCAGCTTCACACTGTATCCTGCCAACAGCAGGGTAGGCAGAGAGAACCTAATGTTAAGACACTCCGTTCCCCAAGAATTAATAGATAGCGTAAAATATTTCATATTCCTTCGAATCTTTGTATTTTAAATATAATAAAAATATAACTAATCGCTGTCTGTATAAGAAAGAAAAATTTGGGGACATTTATCAATGTGTTAGAACTTATAGGCTACAACAATGATTTTTAATACCTTTGGCTGTTTGTTACGTATACGTTAATCTAAGAAACTTCTTAATAGATTTATTTTGGTAAACTTCCCTTAACCCAAAATGTTTGTTTCATTTTAATCAGTTCTTAAATAAAGTTATATCAGTCAGACGCGACGCTGCGAGCGGTACCTACTTAAATCAATCAAGTCACTCACTTTTCCACTTGGCGACGACAGTCTTCATATTTTACAAGTACCTAACACCATCTAAAAACAACAGAATACAAGGGACACTCACTTATCGAATATCCTCAAGCTCTCGTGCAGCATATCGTCGTGGTCCTGCAGGGCGAGGCCGCGAGGACGGAGGCACTGCTCTCTCAACAACGACCTGACGGTTTCCAGACTTCGTGTCAACGCCTTGGCCAACGGCCGCATTGCAGCCGACTCCTCTTCTCGGCTCATTATTGACGAGCCGGCAGCTAGGCACTGTAATAATGATCAAAAAGTGATTTTAAAAAACTGAAAAATAAAAAGATAAATCAGCCTCACGCTGTATCCCGCATACACAAGGATAGGCAGAGGGAATCTAGTGTTAAGATGTAGGTCAATTAAAAATACATTGCTTTAACACTGATTAATTAATAATAAATAAAGTCAAGTGGTGCTTATATGTTGTCGTTGCTTTAAGCAAAAAGAATTTTTACATGGATGACGAGTACAGAAAAGAGACAGTGTAATCATAGTTCCTCTTTACCTCTTCGCAAATCAGGAAATAAGTGAAAGATAAAAGATAACTATCTTCAATATAAAATTTAAAAAACAAATATTCCACTAAACGCAATATTTACGGAAGTGAAATGCACAAAAAAAATTATAAAATATTGTTCTCCACAAAAGCTAAATTTTCCACATGATACCTACACATAGCACGTATCTACTTATAAGAAAGTCTGTAATAAGTTTTTACAATCTGATTTTGCTTTAACTTTACCTACAGTAAATATTTAAACGGAAGCTACTAGGTTAATGCGTACAACTTTGCTTAACACGCGAGAACTTAACATGAAAACATATTCTTAAAAGTTAGCGTAAAAGCTAAAGGTTGCTATTATATACGTTTTCATAAACACAAGTTAATTTTTAATAGTGATTTTTAGCTTCATCTTTGTATCCCGTATAAACCAGGATAGATAAGCAGAGGTAACCTACTGTTAAGACACTCCGTTCCCTAATATCCGATGATTTTTTCGAGGCATTACGTGTTGAGTGGCGGAACTCAACGTCGCGCTTTGCCCTGGCACCAGAGCAGATGAAAATATTCTTAAATAATAATTCATTACCCCGAGTGGAGATTGATATAAAAATTACATTATATTTAATGTTTAGTTTTTATTTTTTATTTTTTCCATACCTCCGCACCAAACCACAGCTGCCCAGCCAAGTTGTCCTGCAAGACATCTTCAGGAAACTTCACTCTGAAACCTCTGGCCACCCGCTCATCACCCAACACTTGGTCCATTATCTGGCTAGTAATATTGAGTACTCTATCCTGAAAAAGAAAAGAAAATAAGAATGAAATGAAGCACAATATAAAAAAACAAATAATACGAAATAAAATAATTGGTATCGTGGCGATGTGGGATTTCAGTTTTTCGAGCTCAGCATGGATACACTTGAAAAGAGCGGTAATTTAATCACAACAATTTAACCGTGACGAAATGGAATGGTTGTTATTAAAAACGACAATAATAGTGCTAACATTTTAATGCTAAATCTTTCATATACATGTAAGTATACTCAGCAAATAACCTTGAAAATTAAAAAAAAAATATCTTACTAACGAAAAGTTATTTTATTTAAACCATACACCTAAGTAGAAAATTAAAAATATAGCTTATTATAAAGAGATTACAAAAGGTTACTGGTTATATTTACATATAATTTTATAACCAGCTAAGATAGCAACATTGTATTTTGTGTTTGCAGTTCATGCACGTGTGAACAATGCTCTCTCGTAAATGTTATCAAACGTAATATAATACCTACCTACATAACTAATAGATTATTAGTAGGTAAAAGTGCTATTAATATCTAATATCTTAAAATATGAACTCATTGCAAAAAATCTGCATAAAGGCTGTATCATAAATACTTAATAAAAAACAACTTATGATTTTTATATGTTGTACTTAGAGGCCAGTCGTGGCGCGGTGGCTCAGGCGTGTAACTGTGAACGCGACAGGTTGTGGGTTTGATTCCCACTCGAGGAAAAGAAACATTTAAACACTATTAATATTTTCATTTTTAAACTATTAATATTTCATTCTTCTTCTTCAGGTAAATGATATATTAATAGAAATACAGAAAAATATATAAACAGTTGCTGGTCTAAAGCGCTAACAAGCTGTTTCAATTGTGATAACAATTATAAATTTGAATATTGAATAAGACCTTATTTAACTTTTCATTAATGTTTTCGGTTCAATCTCCTTTATGAGCAAATACTGTGCTCTGTAGCATCCCTTTATATTACTGTTTTTGTAATTTACTCAAATCATCAAATATTTATGAACTATTATAAAAGTTGAATTACTTTACGTATGCAAACCACAGCCCGATAATATTTATATGTGATAATAATAAATTTAATCTTACGCAATTCTATGCATGCCTGGTCGAGATTGATTTTCAACGATCCGGTGTCACATGAGACAAATTGAAGTTTTGAAATAATAAATATTATAATATATGTATGTAACATACATTGCGACAAACAAACTCGGTAAACTAATTCGTGCTAAAATCTGAATGTCTGATAGATGAATTTAATAACGCTGTATGAGAATCCTAGTGTTAAAACACTTTCGTTCCCCACTGTGCTCCGAATTCTTGAGGCATTGCATGGTAAGTGAAAAGAACGAAGGAAATTAAAATATTTAATATCCTCGAGTAGGAATCGAACCCACAATCTGTCTCGTTTACCTCTCAACGATGTACGATGCTTCAGAATAATCAATATTTTGCTAACTTTTCAATGAAACTCAATTTACATAACATTTAAAAGTATTCTCACGTTAAATATGTAAGTACCTATATAAATAGAAAGTAAGGTAATAATCTAATTCTAGAGTGCACTTAGATTTAGAAGCCTCACTCGCAGGAATGTTCTTAGCATGAATGAGATTTAAAGATAATCTAGGTACATAGCTACGTAGTTGTAGATCTAATGAGATCTAGGTAATGCAATACTAACCATATTGTATTTTACATTATATTAGTAGTTTCTATCATATTTACTTTTAATTATTATTATAAAAAATACATATAGCACCACTGGCTTAGCACATTTATTGTCACAAAAGCTCCAGCAATGAACATTTGAACTATTAACTTTGTCTAAAAAAGAATTTCGATTTTTACTACATAATATCCATGTAATTTCTCTAATCGAGACGCAAAGTAGAAGATATATGTCATAACAAAGTTTCAGTATAAAAAAGGAAAATAATAAAAATACAAATATGTAATATATTTGTATTTTTATTATTTTCCTTTTTTATACATATATCATACATAATATTATCACGCGACATTTTTAAATAACTACAGACAGCTATTATTTTATCATAAACCTGAGTCATTTATGTATATGACTCACGAGTGCAAAACATTGCAATTAGTGCGATTATGCATTTAAAACTGAAGACTGCGGTTTAAAACTTTAAAAATAAATATATCTTAATTAAATATATCAATTCTACGTTTTTCTTTTCACGCTGTAACCCGCACGGCAGGGTAGGCAGAGGGAATACCTGAGGGAATGCAAAAGAAATGGTAGGTGGTATGGTAGAAGTACCTACATCTAATTTTCATTACTATGTTACTAGCTTGCCAGGTTAACGAGATATAAGCTTTGATTATCTTATCAAATAAATAAATATATTGGAATAATAATACTAATTATTTAAGAATTAAGTAAGGCTAATTTGGGTGAAGTCGTGGCTTTAGGTTATACATGAAGAAGGTACACTTAAAAAGGGAACAAAAACCATATAGAATTTATTAAAACGTCGACTCAACCAAAACATTAACCTTAACGCAGGTCTTTGAACGATACGATCTGGTTTTCAATTAAGAACAACAGCTGCATTTATATACTGATGTTTCTTTGCGAATTGAATAATATTGCATAATTATTGTTTTCTTTTCTGGAGAATTTTAGTAGCACGCTTTTGTTCTTGGTATAAAAGTAGTAAATGTTCAAGACAAGGAAAATGTCCAGTCAATAATAATAATTTATTAAAACTCTGATAACTATTTATTTAAAGTTGACAAAACTTTCTCCTACTTCTACAATATCTACTTTCTTTTTGCACATAATGTGAACATTCGGCATAATATTATTTGTAGTAGTTTGTTTTAGGTTCACGCTGTTTTCCATACATGTGTAGGCAGACGGAACCTAGTGTTAAGACATTCCATTCCTATTAAAACACTTGCTATCACCGCCAAATTCTGGACATAAAATAAGCTTTTTCCTATAGGCAGAGAATTCGTTTAGCAACATGTAATATGGTTGAAAACCACCACCTTCACCTATTTGAATTTAAAATTGACGTTCAAAAATTATAATACGTTTACGTTACAGTCGTAATCGCTAGAAAACGGAAAACCTTCAATATTCATGCAAGTTACAACACGCATAATAATATGCGTATATTTTATAATCTGACTTCTCGATTATACTATGAACATCTTACTTAATCCACAAAGAAGGCCTCTACAGACACGTACGCATTAAATTAACCTTTTTTTTTTCACGCTGTATCCCGCATATAGCAGTGTTAAGAAACTGCTTTCCATTTTCCGCCGAATTCTGAAAGCTTTGCGTGTGGAGTGAAATAGAATTTCAGAGACTTTCTCTTAAACAAAGGACTAATTGACCTAATGCCATCTTAGCGGACCTTTAACTGGCGGGTCACGTTCAAATTGCCGACCACTTCTGACAATATACACTTATGACTGCATCCTCGGCCAATTTACCGGTTGGCAACGTTACTTTGCAACAATGTTATGAACAACTGCGTCATAGTAAAATGTTGTTAGAACCAACCAGTGAAAACATTACTTAATATAATAAAATATTAATAAAAAAAGGAAAAAAAGAAAAGAAAACAGATCAGAAAGGCCTGTTAATATTTTTATTGGGTGGATTTTAAAAAAAGTTTCATGATATATTGAAATCACATACACTACTGATTCACGATTCATTCATTTTTGCCAAAAAAAAAAAAATGTCAACATTTGCGTTTGCAAGTTTTGATACCATCAAATGACATTGAAAGAGCTACGAAGCAGCAGCTAAAAGCCCTTCTGAAAGAAGCTGTCCAGAAACCAAGCCGGAAATTAAAGCTAAGAAGAGTATGATATTACTTTAAAAGAGATACATTTTATTTGGATATTAATTTCAAATGTTATATTCATATTACTTAAAAATCAAATAAAAACAGGAGTAACCCTGAAGAGCCACATTGTGGAAATCCATGTTTAAATTTGGTTATCATGAGGCCATTGTATGAGATCATATTATTCATGGTCTTCAATTACAATATCAAATACAACCACTGCCGAATACAGTTTAAGCAAATAACAAACATTTTTTTAAACTACAAGGAGTTTATCATTGCTATATCTATAGATATAAAATAATCTAGACCGAGATGAAACAATCACCTCGCTCGGCCTGGTAGATAGGTAGGTAGGTAGGTACTGTAATTTACTGTGTAAATATATTTTTCTTTCGCCAACAATTACAAAGTAATTTCGTTTCTTGCTTCACAAGACGACAATATAATGTTACTCATTACGATTTTCCATGAAATGAACGTGTTTTTTTTTGTATAGGTATAGGTAGTATTTTGTTGATTTTTATTTATTTACTTTAAGTTGTTTGGATATTGAAATAAAAATTATTATATATTACATTGTTATAATTACCTTGAAATATTCATTTTCTAAAGTATAGATCCTAAAAAATAAATACCAAAACTTCTTTTATGTCTATATGTCTGTAATGTAAATTCAAACAATATGCATACGACTTACCAGACCTGTATATAGATATGTATAAAAGAAGTCTTTATTTTCGATTGATAAGATAATACACAACATATAAATATACCTAACATATATAATGAAAACGGATTGAAATCGGAAACATTCAAGTTATCGCACGATCCATGCATGACGCACATAAAATGATAGGTGATGTACGCATATCTCCAAAATTTTCCTTTCCAATATTCAACGCGATAAATACTGTATTCATAGTGTTTACTGTACCACTTTATGAATATTTGAAAACTCGTAATTTTAGAGCACATATAGTATACATACATATGTGCGTCACATGTGCTACATTTACAATGTTTATAGATTTATTAATAGAATAAAATGTATGAGAAGGAAATAAAAATAATAGTTTAAACTTTAAAAAATCAAATTTTTGGCCCTATCATTTTAAATAATGAGAACGTAAATTTTACCTATTAAGAATTTAATAATATATAAATGTGGCCTCGTTTGTGTGTTTACATTTAATACGAATACAAAAATGACATTGTTTTTCTAAGAATGTTTATACAACTTAGTTACCTTGCGACAGTATATTAACCTCTGAATCATTCATTATGAACTCATTTCCGATCGAGTCTAATAAGAACACATTAGATCATTTAGCCCAGTATTTATAAACCGTTCCTAACTCTGAGATCAATCTTGAGAGCGACGTTGAGGTGTCGTTGTCATTCATAAATTATAATTTATGAAGACATTGCAATTTATGAATGAAAACGATGATTGTAGACAAAGAGAAAAGAAGAGTTATTTTAGATCAATTCGACTCCTGTTAACACATTATGCGATATCTAAGGTTCTGTTTATTGACACGTATCTCTTTTTCTAATTCAGTTTTAAATAATATTTTATAAGTTATGCTTACATCTACTCCCCCTTCTATTCTTGGGGGGGGGGGGGGTGTGTGACTCTGCTCTGTTACCAACCCAATGACAATATGCATAAATATAAAAAACAAATTTATTCTTTAACTAGTGGGCGCGCGCAGCTTCACCTGCTTACTTGGACCCTTAGGGGTGATTTCTAATAAAACATGAAACATGTGTTCAATGAAATATTTTTTTATTTTATAAAAATCGGTGGCGATTTAAATATTTTTCCATACAAACTTTCAACCCCTAATTTGCACCCTTAGGGGGGGAATTAAAGAAAACGATGAAACACGTGTTCAATTACATATTTTTAAAAATCTAAATTTCAAATTTTATAAAAATCGGTGCCAATTAATATTTTATTTCCATACAAACTTTCAACCCTTATTTTCACCCCTTTAGGGTTAAAATTTTTCAAAATCCCTTCTTAGTGGATGTCCAGATTACGAAAGTAAACATCTGTCCAAATTTCATGTTTCTACGCACAGCGGTTACGGCTGTGTGTGCGTCTTACCTCAGTCAGTGAGGACAAGTACTTTTATATATATAGATTTATGAATATATCGTGTACTTTATTTTATAATATATATTTTTTCTAAGTTTAAACTTTAAGACTTGCCTATAATACCCTGACATCACACTTACAAACACAAATCGGTAAATGCTAAAAAATAAGCAAAAGCCTATACGGATTAAAACTACGAGTATAAATATACGACGTAAAATGTTTGGGTCTTACGATTCAAAGCAAAATAAAATTGCGTGACTAATTACATTATAATTTATGATAACTTAAACTTATAATAGTAGTTACATAGTCCTCCAATGTTATTTTATTTGTGAGAATATATTTTCGTGAGGCGTTCGTGTCCTAGCGGCACAGCGTGACGGTTTTGGATTCGATTTCCGCTCGGGGGAATTAATTATTTTCATTCTGGATAACAAAACATACCGCGGTGTTAATTTCCGCCATTCAACATTCGATATTCCAAAACCGGGCAGAAAGCAGACAACGTAGTGTCTTAACACTAGTTTCCCTCTGCTGTTATATTTTACGTTTAGACCACATATCACATCTACATACATATATCATCGAAAACCACATAAAATTGATACAAATATCACTATCATATATCACGTGCTTACAAAGTTATCGTATCGCCACGTTCGCTATGCGCTTCTCGTTCCGATAAGAAATTAAGAATTTTGTTTGGAGTTTTATTTACTCTTTCATTTAAGAGGGAATATAAAATGTTAATTACAATTCAATGACGTCAGTGTCCACGTTCATGTTTTTAAAACCTTAAAAATCGAATTATTCTTTATTATTATTATTTGCTGGATTCCCTTTTGAGCCACATAGGCACACTAATATCTACAAAGTATAACTACTAACTTATTTTAATAATAAATGAATAAACCATACTATTAATTTCATAGATATTTACTACTAACCTGAGCATGCCTCAACTGGTTGACCAGAGTGGAGCATCTCTCGGGGTCTTTGCGACCGTCAAAACTGTCCAGTTCAGTCGCGATCATGTTTAAGGCGTCGTCAGCGAAGAAGAATTGCGCAAGTAGCGAACGGTCGTCCCTCTGCAACAAAAATATTGATAATTAGAAACAGAAAATCGTAAATACATTTACGTATCACGAAGTACTCATAAATACGTCATAGTTCTCATAAACGCGTCATTATATCAACATGTATTTTTTATAAACATAGACAGATATTTTTAAAAATTAAGAACTAAGATATCCAAAAATTATATTATAAATGCTAGTAAGTTAAACTTTCTTAATCTTATTTTTTTTTTTTAGGAATTCTCAAACCAAAACACATACGGCGTCGCATAAATATTTACATAATACATACATTCATTGACCATTTAAAAAGTTACTTCCGAACAAAATATGTAAAAAAAAACACGTTTATAATTTGGCGTGCGTAAGAAATCCACGACACGGAAATAAATAAGAAACTCGAATACAAAAAACAAAGAAACAAAAAAATGTAGAACTTGCGACTAAATATGGACAAAGTAAAAGGCGAAAACGTAAGAACCCGCCTCGTTAACCGGTTAGTTCGTGATTTGTTTACTTCAGTATTATCATTGATTGTAATACAGTTTTTTGTGAATAAGTAGGGAACTGCAAATAGCCTTGCACAGTGCTGTCAAAGCGTACTGGCGCCATTCGAATAAGTTCATGGCCTTTACAACTATCTAATTGAACAAAAATAACATAGAAAAAAACCCTTTGTAGATTATCTGTTTTTAGCTTTACGTTTTTTCCTGCGTATCAGTGTAGGCAAAAGAAGCCTAGTGTTAAGAAACTCCGTTTCCCATGCGCTGCCCAATTTTCGAGACATTGCGTGTTGAGTGGCGGAACACAACGATGCGCCTTGTCTTGTTACCAGAGCGAAGAAACGAAAATGTTGTTAAACAAAGATATAATAATTACGACTAATCAACAAAAGCAGAATAATAAATCTGGTTTACTAATAGATATCTGACGACATGATTTCCGTATTCATTTAAATATTATATAACAATGTGTATTGGAACGTATTTGGTTTCCGTCCAAGTGACAATACAGAGAATCCTTGAGCGAGCTCTTTATTTAACTAAAATATAGATGTTTTTTTCCGATTTGTTTAAATAATATATTTGGAAGTGCCAAACTTCAAAAAAGCTATACAACCCCCTTTTAACGAAGTTACGTCCTAAACAGTGAAAGATATATGTTTAGACATAGTAAATAATCTATACATGTATCTGAAAGCGTTTCTTATAATTATATATTTTTGAAACAAAGTGGCATGGAACGCTGAAATTTAGTATTTCAATTCCTAGGGGAGTGTAGGCAGATATTAATACCACCAAAACCAAAACCACTCTGAACTCTGAGATCGACCTTTAGATACTGTTTTCATTCTTAGATTATAATCTAGATTCTTTTCATAGATTCAGAGTTCAGAACTGTTGATAAATACGGGCGGGCCTAAGAGAAGATTCCCGAAATTCCTATGGGAAACGCAGGATTTTACATTTTATACGTTAGCCTACGGGGTACGCCTCATACTTGTTATAATATCAGCGGAATTGCTTCACATAAACATTTACGCGTATCCTTGAGGCTATCAAGTATGAAAAAGTACGTATTTCTAGATTGTAACTAAATAAAACCGATGACATATTATGTATATTACGTTTTACGACTACGGCTACAGTGTTCTATCAAAATATTTATTTCACAACGTCGACATATCGTAAAAGCCTCGATTTACTGGCAACCAGCCAAGCCATCATATATCTTAATGGTATCGAAAATATTGTCAAGTGGAGTTGTGTTGTATTTATACATTATACATACAGTATGCTGCATATAGCAGGGCAAGCAGAGGGAACTTAGTATTATCACACTCTGTTCTCCACTTTCCACCGAATTTTTGGAGATATGACGTGTTGAGTGGCGGAATTCAAGACTGAGCTTTTGCCTTGCTGCAAGAGCGAAGAACTGAAAATATTAAGGAACTAGCGGACGCGCGCAGCTTCGCTTCGTAAACATCTGTCCAAATTTCACGTTTCTACCATCAGCGGTTATGGCTGTGCGTGCGTCTTACCTCAGTCAGTGAGGACAAGTCCTTTTATATATATAGTAAGAAATAATAATTCATTCACTCGAGTAGGGAACGATCCCACAGCCGTCCCTTTACAGTCACACTCTTGTGTCCCTGCGCCACAAAGGCCTCTATTATACATAATATATATGTGTATAAACCTATATAAAATATTTATTAATAATAAATATTATTTATTTTTATTGTTAGTAGTAAGTATTAAATCTTTTTTTAATTAACTTTCCTTTCAAAACAAAGAGAACAAAGACCGGTTAAAGAAATCGTAAAAACAGAAATTGAAAGGCTTCGATTGTCGACAACATCGTGACGAGTAACATGAAACTGGTGAAAGTTAATCCAAACTTGTTGAAGAATTATAAATCCTATAATGTGGGTTATACGGATTACTTTGTAAGATTTTTCTTTATTATTTTAAACGCTGAAAAGAAATGAAAATATGTTATACTGATTAAGTATTAAAATATTGTAAAGATAAATTTTCAAAAATATATAGCCTAATAAATCACTAATAGACAAACTGTTAATTCACCTTCTTCTTCGCATAATATTGATCAAGTACATACTGAATAAAAACTGCTTTCGTTATGGACCAACTGCTATAATTATTGATGTAACTAAGTAATAATACTTATTTTTATTATTAACTTCACGCTGTAATTGTGATATAGCAGAGAGAACATAGAGTATTTTGTAAGGAACGACGTGTCTTGATGTACCTACTCAAATGAAAACGCTTTATTCCCTCAATTTTCGTAACTCAACGATGCGCTATTTTATTAAATAAAAATTCCCCCAATGGAACCGAACCTACAATCGTCGCGTTTTCATTGAACTACTGCGCCACTACAGTCATTCGTTTATTATGACAAATACACATTCGAAGACACTAAAAAACATATTATTGTCACAACTTTACCAGTTTACAATGTAATGTATTGTTACCGTTGACACAGATTGGCGTCATAGCAGTAACAATGTTATTGTAGAAGACTTTTATATGCAACATAGGAGGAAAACTCTCGGGGATTTCCTTTCAAACGGTAAGAGTTGCGTGTGTCGTACTAGTTGATTCATTTTGACCAAGAAACAAACATACTGAGTATATTAAAAACAGACCTATTATATGGAAAATCAGGATAGTTCCCATGAGGTTGGGGTTCAATTTTTTTAACGTTCCCTTAAATATTTTTTGAGTTTTTTAGCTTCTCTATTAATATCATATTTTTTTATTAATTGAATGTGAAAAATAAAAAAAAATACGATCTTAACTTTAAATGTAATCCCTTATATTATAGCTCATTCTTTTATACGGTGGCTCTATACACAAAATAAAATTATCTTTCACAATTTACACATATGTATACACACTTCCTAGCCTGACGTTTCATTAGCCCATCATTAAAATATATGCTATAAAATCTTGAAGTTAATTAATACATGTTACACTCAACTATACCATATACCTACATCAGATATACAACGAACCTACACCTAGAATGAGTCACGGATCAAACTGTGACATTATACCTACGAGAGATAAAAAGAACTTGCCACAGATAAGAATCGAATATGTAATCCATACCTATATTATAAATTCGAAAGTAACTCTGTCTGTCTGTCTGTCTATCTGTCTGTCTGTATGTCTGTCTAATTTAATTGTGATAAAATGCTCATATAGATACTTGAGGGTCTCGGGATGAACATAGGATACTTTTTTGCTCATATTTGTAATATTTTCGATATATACCAATATATTAAAATACTTATTAATTTGACATGCAATTTATTGTCATCACCATCGCCATGTTATCAACAACCGTCGCGTTGCTAAGCAACGATTTGAAAAGTTTGTTGTTATAAAACGTCACCCAAAATGAGCTTGCTTAACGCAACTCTCTATTGAAAACTGAAAATAATTTCATAAATATATTTAATAAATATTCGTATAGTTTCAGCGGGCGTAGCCGCGTTCGGGTCCACTAGTATTATAATAAATTTACAAAGTGACATTATTTACACGATAAGCTCCACTCTTATCTGTTTTACATAACATGTGATCCTTGACACGAGAGCAGAGTTATGTTTGTGTTTTCGGTTACAAGGTTCGCAGCTTAGCGAGCTTTGTGACGTCATAATATCTCTAGTGTTATTAATTAGCATTTCTTGTGTAGCTTGTGCTTATATGACAAAATCTGTAAATTAATTTATATGCGTAGAAAATTCGTAAATGCAATAGCATTTTGCAACATTCTAGTGACGTAAAATAGGTAAACTATTAGAGAATCTTAGTCGAAATGGTATCTCCTATTGTGAAATAGCATGATTTCTTTCATGCATGGGGTGTAAGGGAGTACAATTCCATCTCAGTACTCTCAGCCAACCTCACCTGCACGTGGTGCACCCTGCCAAATAACGAACGAGGCTCTGGCGACCGACTAATGGCGGTATAACCATTCCATTTAGACGTAGCTAAATTTTAGATTGGTAACGGGCAGCAGCGCTACCGATGCGAGAAGTTACGTCCTGCGATCACCAACACGCATGCCCAGCGTGGTGATTACGGGCAACAACCTTAATGGCACAGTACAACCACAGACAAAGGCCCTCAGTTCCCGGTCGCTCCGCTATTCCAAGCCAAGGTGGCGGCTTTGGTAACGGCGGGGCAGAGGGTGCTAAGAATCCCCGGGCTACGGTAGGCCGCCGACACCAACTGACTCTGGCTACGTATAACGGACGCACGCTACGGCTCGACGAACATCTAGCGCAGCTTGAGGAGGAGCTGACCAATATAAAGTGGCACATCTTGGGTTTATGTGAGGTCCGACGAGAGGGGGAGGATACCATAACTTTAGAGTCAGGTCATCTTATGTACTTCAGAGAGGGAGACCAACTATCCCAAGGCGGTGTTGGGTTTATGGTCCACAAGACTCTGTCTGACAACGTTATAGAAATATCAAGTGTGTCGACGAGGGTAGCGTACCTTGTGATTAGACTTACCAAAAGATATAATCTCAAGATAATTCAAGTATACGCACCGACTTCGACACACTCAGATAATGAAGTGGAAGAAATGTATGAAGACATCACAAAAGCCTTACATAGCACTCAAAAGGCCCACTTTAACGTTGTCATGGGGGACTTCAACGCCAAAGTAGGAGTACCACCTAACAGAGAATCGGTAGTAGGACCATATGGATTTGGAAGCAGGAATCACAGGGGGCAAATGCTCGTCAACTTCCTGGAGAAAGAGGGGCTGTTTGTAATGAACTCTTACTTTAAAAAACATCCTAAGCGGAGGTGGACGTGGCAAAGCCCTGACGCTGTGACACGAAGTGAGATAGATTATATTATATCAGACAAAAGACGAATATTTAGGGATATCTCCGTCGTCACTAGGTTCAACACCGGAAGTGATCATCGTCTTGTACGAGGCACTCTAAATGTTCACTATAAACTCGAACGCCTACGTCTCATAAAATCTACACTTCGACCAAATCTGCTTCAAACTGTTGCTGGGTCTGAAACATTTCAGTTGAAACTGGAGAACCGATTTGCTGTCCTGGAAACTACAAGCGACGTTAACATTGACCATAAGTTAGACCAAGTGGTGGGAATTCTTCGTGATGAAGGGACAAAATTCTACCAGACGCAAAATTCTACTAAGAAATCCAAACTTTCGGAGGAATCTCTACGGCTAATGCAAAGGCGACGTGAAAATCCCACTGGCACTTCATCAAATTTGAATAAGCAAATATCTAAGCTGGTAAGACGCGACCTCCGAAGCTCCAATACACGCTGTATAAAAGAAGCGATCGAGCAAAATCGGGGGTCAAAAGTCTTCGCTCGACGATTAGGCCGAAGTCATCTGACGAAGTTGACCACTTTTAATGGAAAAGTTGTCGCCTCCAAGCCGGAAATTCTTATGGAAATTGAGGATTTCTACGGTAAACTTTATGCTTCAAAAGCGTCCCGTCCCAAGCCCGAATCGGGAGATCCCAGAGCCACTTTATCACGCCGCCTCACAGAAAACTTGCCGGAAGTAACACAGGACGAAATTTCGATGGCCTTGGGGCAGCTTAAGAATAGAAAAGCACCAGGAGAAGACGGAATAACGACGGAGTTACTAAAAGCAGGCGGAAAACCTATACTTACATGTCTCCAACGTATATTCAATTCCGTCTTGTTTTCGGGAAAAGCTCCAAAGGTATGGAGCAACAGTATTGTCGTCTTGTTTTTCAAAAAGGGAGACAAAACCCTATTGAAAAACTACCGACCAATTTCCTTGTTGAGCCATGTCTATAAGCTGTTTTCTAGGGTCATCACGAATCGTCTTGCGCGTAGACTTGATGAATTTCAACCTGCCGAACAGGCCGGATTTCGCAAAGGCTATAGTACCATAGACCATATTCACACGGTACGGCAGATTATACAGAAGACCGAAGAGTATAATCTTCCCTTGTGCCTAGCGTTTGTGGACTATGAGAAAGCCTTCGACACCATTGAAATCTGGTCTGTTCTTGAGTCCTTGCAACGGTGCCAAGTCGATTGGCGATATATCAAAGTGTTGGGAAGCCTTTATAATGCAGCGACTATGACCGTCCAAGTACAGAATCAGCAGTCTAAACTTATCCACCTGCATCGAGGAGTGAGACAAGGGGACGTAATTTCTCCCAAATTATTTACTAATGCATTGGAGGATATGTTCAAGACGCTGCACTGGAAAGGACGGGGCATAAACATAGATGGCAAATTTCTCTCACACTTGCGGTTTGCAGACGACATTG
This sequence comes from Heliconius cydno galanthus, assembly GCA_036379175.1. NCBI lineage: Eukaryota > Metazoa > Arthropoda > Insecta > Lepidoptera > Nymphalidae > Heliconius > Heliconius cydno. The sequence continues at coordinate 314,676 of JAKRZM010000199.1, forward strand.
TCATTGTTGCTGAAACCGTGCAGGACCTGCAATATATGTTGAGCACCTTGGCTGAATCTTCTGCTCGCATCGGTCTTCGGATGAACTTGGATAAAACCAAGATAATGTTCAACGAACATGTAATTCCGGAACCGATTGCACTTCATGGAGTACCTCTCGAAGTTGTTCAGGAATATGTCTATCTTGGTCAAACTGTACAGTTAGGTAGAAACAACTTCAAGATGGAGGCTCGCAGAAGAATACAGCTTGGTTGGGCGGCATATGGGCAACTGCGTGATGTCTTTTCGTCATCAATACCGCAAAGTCTAAAGACGAAGGTCTTTAATGAGTGCGTCCTACCAGTTATGACATACGGAGCCGAGACGTGGACACTGACAGTGCAATTGGTCCACCAGCTTAAAGTCGCTCAGCGTGCTATGGAAAGGGCTATGCTTGGAATATCTCTGAAGGATCGAATTCAAAATGAAGTTATCCGACAGAGAACCAATGCTATCGACATAGCCCAAAGGATTAGCAGGCTGAAGTGGCAATGGGCTGGTCACATTTGCCGCAGAACCGATGACCGTTGGGGTAAGCGCGTTCTACAGTGGAGACCACGCCTCGGCAAGCGTAATGTAGGACGTCCTCCAGCTAGATGGGGTGACGATATTCGCAAAGTAGCGGGCAGCGGCTGGATGCGAAGAGCTGAAGATCGAGCTCAGTGGCGTGCCATTGGAGAGGCCTATGTCCAGCAGTGGACGAGGACAGGCTGATGATGATGATGATGATGATGATTTCTTTCACCAAAACGTAAGACAAACACTGAAGCCTAAAACACAAAATCTTTAGAGAGGATTATATTATAACCTCTAGCTTATCCGTATATTTATCACTAAGCCATCAGGACAAAATTTCTACTTCATTGTCCGTCATAGGAATATATAGGTACATACTTACAATTAAACCTAAACAGGATAAAATGGAAAGGAAAACAGCATCAAACTATAACAACGCGAAATGATGAATGCACGACGTTCCTTTCCTTAATCTCGACGTCGCGGACGTATTCATCATCTCCATCTGACCTAGACATTGTTGCGCACACAAATGTAAAACTAAACACGCCAGTAATAATACCTTGTGTAAATAATAGGCCAGTCGTAGAGCACGGCGCACGGCGTTGTGGGTTCGATTCCCACTCGAGGAAATTAAATATCTAATATTTTCCTTTCATTGCTCTGGTGACGAGGGAAGATTAAGCAAATTAAATATATTTATATTATGAAAAATAACAGCGACGGCCTTAACTGCACCAAGCTTTTATAAAAATTGTAGATTTCTTTTGATCTATTTTATAAATCTATATATAACAGACCTTGAGCGTCTTATAAATCCAAGGAAAAATAATAAAGAATCGCTCCAATATTCTATGCCTTTGGTACATACAGTGTGTTAGATGACGAAACGTAAGGTAGGTATATAGTTTTTTTTTAACTTTACCTTGTGGTTTTTTTAAACCGACAGCTATTTTCCAATTACGCTACTTGAAGTGAAGCTTAGGAAAACGTAAATATATGCTTTTTAAAGAAGATTTTTGACAAGTTTGTCGTTTAGAAATAAACAAAGTCAGTGGTAACGTTTGTGGTTACCTGAAATTTTATAATGAAGGCATTATTATTATATTTCTTAATATATAATATTAGGCGATTTTACTTGTACGGCTACTATTCACATACACATGGTTTAACTTATACCCATATGATAACAAAAAATACTTAGCAGATGAGAAAACTTGAGGCAGACAAAATATTGTTAGGTTTCTTTGCAAAAAGCTCGAGTCTAAAACTCACCCGACTCATTATTTTAAAAATTAAATCTTAATATATCTATACTCAACAATTATTAATAGTCGCGATTTGCCGACTTTTATAAAAACGAATTGTTACCTAAAAATTAAGTTACCTATAGGAATACCTTAGGACACTTGATTATTGTTGAAAATATATTCATAATTTTGCATAAAATTTATTATTTAAAAAAAAATCGGTAATTTAACATAATATTAACGACATGTACCTGTAATATAATTCACGCTCCTACCAGTTTTTACAGGTTAACGTGCGCGTGGCACATTGCAATGTTTCGAGAAATTCGTTCACACTACGGCTTCTGCGTGCATCGACCCCGCAATTAAGGGCTCCGAGTGGGTTCAAGGTGGATCAAATAACGCATAATATAATAATTCGGGAAACCAATAACTAATTACTGTAAATATATATATAACGCGGTTAAAACAAAATCAAAGCTACAAATATGTACGTACAAAAAAACGGAACCAGTAATAACTTACTGATTCCGTTTTTTAATATTTTTTGCCGCAAATTTATATATCAACTAAGTAACTAGGGTTTTTTGTTTTACAAATCGTATTAGGTAATTCAAAAAAATACAAGGAAAATGGAAAGGATGATTAATCGAGACAGGTCGAACCAGTGTACGTGCGTGCTGTATTATTAATTTGGGAACCCCATGGGAACTAATATCTCAATATTAAAATAAATAAGAAGTTAAGAAGATTCCTAAGGACAATAGCTAAATAATAGGTGGAACAAATTGACATTGACCAAGCTGATACCATTCTATACAAAAAAAAAACAAATATGAAAAATATTAAGAGTACATTAATATTCAATAATGATTAATATATTAGCTGTATAAATATTGTAAATTGAGGACGTTCACATTAAGTAATTGGGTTCGACTGTACTCACATGTTACACATCGACATGATTGCTTCTAATTGTTCCTAATGCTATTCTTTGTTACTTAATATTTACTGCTTCATTGTGCAGGCATCCCTGGGGCATAAAATTGTTACCTTACGAAATATCATATTACCTATATAGAACTCTAAATGATATTCTATAACAATTTAAATGTTTTCTTTATTCTGTACTTGTTTCCAAAGACTTTTTAATGATAATTTTATAATATACCTACATATTATTTTTTACTGCGAACGTGAGTTCCTTCACAACTTTTATAATACATAAAATAAAAACTAATTTAAATATTGAAAGTTATTTTAATTCTATTCCATGACCCTAGCTGCATAATTATGTAATCTTTATACAATACGTATTATACAATTGTTATATGAATTACTTGAGTTACATAATAATAATAAGTATATGTGTGTGTGTTTATATTTTTAAAGTTTTTATATTAATTTATAATTTAAAAATGTAAAACTTATTAGATAGTAAAAGTACCTACATATATATTGTATAATTATATTTTCGCATCTAATTAATACCAATCTAAATTAAATAGTATGAACGAGATTCGTCATAGTAGAGCATTCACAACGAGACACACGTTGGTGTTTTCTAGATCTACCTAGATGTCGGCCATGTTTCGCTATTAGTGTAATGGACGGTCCTAGCTACGACGAGTGTTGAAGTGTAATAGATACTAAAACAGTGGTTGTGAAACAATGGAATTTACAAGTTTGCGTATTGTTAATATTTTTAATGATTTAAAAAAACATATATTTTTTTTAAAACATTTTTTTTTATAAGATAGATGTTTTGTCAATTCTTCTTACAGGAGATTCAAATATAAAAACCGAGATGTAGAAAGGCAACTGAAACAGTACTACAAAAATAATGATCTAAAAAAAAAAATCATAATTCTTCATTATAATCTAACCTACATTTTGACCAAGTTGAAAAAATTGCGTAATTCTTCTTAGCATAATTATAATACAAGATAAATAAACACCCAAAATACCTAAAGCAAAGTCAAATACTTAATCAGACTTATTTGTTTACTATAAAAATCCAAATACCCACAAAACCCCCCAAAGTTGCACAAAGGGTTCCCAAACCCTGTGCCGCAACGTGCACGGGCGGGTCACGTGCGACCGGAGCACGCTTCATCACTCGCAATGCATTATAATCGGACAACAATTTACTCGTCGACATTCAAGGCGATGCAGCTACGAGTATAGCGCTATCTCCGCGGAATAAAGTGCGTAGAATATTTACAACTGAGTGTTGTGTTCGGATTCCTTTGGACATACTATGTGGTTGTAAAATGATATTATGCTCGTTAAGGTAAATATTTAAAATCAATGTTGTAAGTGTTGTAGAAAATATATGTTATTTTTTATAAAATTCCAAGTTTTGTATGGATAGTACAAAAATAAGCAGTTAAAATAATACTTTTAGTATTCCTATCATTTCGTCATAGGATAATATCAACACATATTAGTACAAAATCTTATGGTATTTAATAAAAATCTCTTTTATCCTCTAACTTATCTTTTATTGTTTGTATCAGAGTATTTACTTTTGATTAAGAATGCATATTAATTTAAGTATTTCCTTCAATAATCATTGTAATCGAATAATTGATAACAATTAGGTATATCAATTTATATTTATTTTTCATTATAATACATACATAGATATAATTAAAAACAGTTAAATATAAACGAATAATTAATATGTATAAATGCAACACACTGTACTGTACTGTACGTGAGATATAATATGAACAAACATATTACAAAGACTATTTTTATATTATGAATTGCAAATTTCATGCAATAACAAGCTCATATAATGACGTGAATAGTCGTATGTCTTCAACAAAGCTTGGGCAATACTTGTTAAAGTATAACGACGTCGCCAATGAGAACAGTCTTGAAAACGTCCTTGTAGCTTACGAGGACGAACTTGCCAAGTTTGTAGTTTTGTCTCTTTCATATGTAAAATAATATATTACTTGTAAGTCACTTTAGTCTAATACTACTTTAATAGAAATCTTAAATTACATTTAACTTATTAATTTATTATTTATACATTTAAGACACATAGAACTACTGTATAATTTTACTATAACTAATGTTATCTTTCATCAGTGTCATTATAATAGTTTGTTTGTATGTCTGACTGTTTTAAAAACATTGAAGAATAAACATCATAAAACTTTAAATTTATTTTTTCATTAATTTCTATCACTTTTAATCTTAAGTTATATATAGAGTGCTATTATAAATATAATTATTAAAGTTTCAAGCCCGAATATAAATTTAAAACAATCAAACGGGTAAAACTTAAAAAACAGGCACCAGTACCCGTCAATAATCTTGCATTTACTTACGTCATGGTCAGAATATTTAAATATATCAAAATAAAAATGTACATCGAAAATATATTGTATTCTAATCAGAGTCGCGGCAAGCGTCATACGACGATTTTGGGCTTATGGTAAATGGTAGTTGTTCACCGTATAATTTTATTTTGTTGCTACGAACTGGTGGAAAATATCCTTTTTCTGAAATAAAACTATTTTAGATAAATATGCTAAAAGAATAGGATTACTTAGGATAGGATAGGCCAGCCATGAACACCGGGGCATAAGCGTGCGACTGTAAACACAGGTTGTGGCCAAATTCCCACTCCAGTAAATGAAATATTTAATAGTTTTATTTCCTCGCTCTGGTTATAGTGAAATCATATGAAAAACATATTTATATAAAAAAGAAATAACATGAAGTAACGTATGAAAATGAATGTAAGTGGGCTAGTTTTAGACAATCAATGAAACTGCTTCATTAAAATTATTGTGTAATCGTTTTCGTCGTAAGAAACATCTCTAAGACATTAAGTACGTCTCCTATAAATGGCCAGGATACAAACCTAGATATTTAAAGTTGAGTCATATCGATCTATACGTTCTAAGTAGTTTATTTGCGCAGTTGGAAAAACTGTATCAACTAAAGCAATGTTAAAATGATGACATCATCATAATAAAGTATTTTAAAGATTTTTTCTTTTATATCTATCTTTTCAGCTTCTCGCTGTATCCCGCACACATAGCAGGGTAGACAGTGTGAACTAACTAATGTGAATAATGTTAAGACACTCCGTTCCCATGGAGTCAGTGCCGTTCCCCATTTTCCACCGAATTCTGGAGGCATTGAGTGTTGAGTTCCGCCATTCAACACCCCGTTTTGCCTGGTTACCAGAGCAAGGAAATCAAAATATTAAATGTTTATTTTACTCAAATGGGAATCGAACCCACAACCAGTCGCGTTTACAGTCACATGCTTGTACCCCTTCCTAACGACTTTATTAATATCAAATTGAATTCAAAACTTCTATTATAAATATATCTTTTTATTTATATTAATTACTTCATTTGAATATGGTATTATCAACAGACCTGCGTTTTATTTCTTTATCTAGTAAGTCTACCGGCAACCTACTTGAGAGACCTTGTGTTACTATATACGTTATACGTCCGTCCGTCGTTTACAAGCAACTGAAGTAAACGTCGCTTTACCCATCTAATGTGTAGTAGGTAAGGATTATACTATTAGTAAGGCCATAAATACTCTCACAAACAGGCTATTTACTTACTTATAAGAATTGCTTTTCTATGAACATAAATTATTTTTAACAAAAAACAAATAAATAAATAAAATAAATAAATAAATAAAATAAACCGAGGCCAGTATCCCGCATATGGCAGGCAGGCAGATGGAACTTGGTGTTAGGACACTACGTTTCCCACTTTCCGCCAGGTAAGTATTGCGTGTTGAGAGCCGGAGCTCAACGCCGCGCCTTGCCTATACATTAATTTGTTTATATTTGGATATATTTATAAACAACTAATATAAACGTTACAAATATATAATTTAGCAATCTACAATCTATGAAGAAAGACGTCACTGAAACATTAACAGTCTATTGTTTTTCTTATTACTTGACTATAAACCTCAAGTTTAGCTGAAACCACGTATACAAGGCCGAGGTCACCAGACACTCGGTAAAGCTTGAAAGGCAACCATTTCGTAACATGAATGCAGAAGTCTTGAATCTTTGAAAGAACTTTGTTTTTCTTCATACATTTCTTTTGTGTACCCCACATCAAAAAATCAATTAAATTTTACTGTTGTTTACAAAATTACGACATAAGGAAAAAGGAAAAGTAGGGCAGGCAAATAACTAAAAAATACATAATTTTAGATTTAGTTTAATTACCTTTGATAACCCGAGCATATTTTCAATTATACGAAAGTATACAAAGAAACAGTTTAGCGCGTTATCTGTTTGTCGAGGTTACAGAATGTTATCTTATCAGTGGTAAAATAAAATATTACCGTATTCTATATTTATTATGTCTTTCTATTGTTTCAATCTATTTATAAAGAATATATGTACATATTCGTATATAGGAAGCAATAAATATAACAAAGAGAATCTTATTATAAACTACTTTTCTTTATTCCTTGGGTATACGTATTTATAGAGACGTATAGATATAGATAATATACTTTCAAATATCCGTCATAGCGTAGAGGCACAAGGGTGCTACTGTAAAGCAATGGTTGTGGGTTCGATCAATCTTTCGAGGAAATAAATTATTTATTAAAATGTTCGTTTCTTCCCTTTGGTTCTTCACGTTGGTAAAGTGCTGCGTTGAGTTCTGCCACTCAACACGCAATGCCTCCAAAATTCGGCAGAAAGTGGGGAACGGAGTGTCATAACACTATGCTACCTTGCTATGTGCAGGATACAGCGTGAAGCTGTTTTTTTTTTAAAAAAAAGTGAATTAGATAGATTACTTTGTAAATTGTGTGATATATCAAATATATAAACTAATTCTTGTTACAGTATAACAAACACAGCAAGTAAGATAGGGCCTACGTGTTGTATTAGCATTATCTCCATTATCACCTAAGATAGAGTATATTGATTATTGTAATCACCAACAATTATACATGTTTACATTAAATAGAGTCATTTAGTTGTTTACTATGTGGAAGTAAAGAAATATTCTCATAACCACTTGCTAGGCAAAAGAGAAATAAAAGTATTTAATGTATTAGTGAAAATGATTTCAGTGGATAAAAAAAACTTTACATATTACTCGTTAAAAAAAAATATTATACAAATACAACAACGTCTAATGCCAATGTAACCAAAATAATGCAATGATTAATTCTCCAAATATTAAACAAACGAAATAAGTAATGTACAGCTCGTAACAACCTTACGATAAAATATATTAAATTATAGACATAAAATGTTATTATTATAACAGTTATTTATTCACATTTAACTGTTCTATATTAATAATAAATTCCAAAAGAAAATCTTAAATAAAATAAAGAAATACAATAACATAATTCCACACGCACATTAGATTATTAACCTCACCTACCCCGTTAGAATATAAAACGACTGGTTTAAGTGGGATTATATTATATTTGCCGCGCCGATAAGGGGTTATATGTTTGTATGTATGTATGTGTAATATAAAAGTTTAACAAACCTCATGACATTGCCACCACCAGTTGTAGAGGACAAATATTTGCGTCGGAATTACTATGTAGGTATAGGGTATTACATAAATAATGCGTTATTATTTTCTGTAACTTGCATATGATAACTGTAATGAATTAGTAAATTTTCTAAATATTAATATTATATTAATATTATTTTAAGAGAAATGGAATGTTTATCAAACCTATTTTAATACATCTACGAGTATATTAATATTATAAAGCGACAGATCTTGTTTTGTGTATGTAAGCACATATTAACTTAATAAATTGTAGCGTTTATTTAACATGCAAACAATAGTATAGCAAATATATGTCGACGTGTTAGGTAAATAATTATTATTTATTTTAATTTTGATTTTATTTTTTAGCCCAAAGAAATCGATTTGTTCAAAGCGGATTAATAATAATCTATTAGAGCGATTCATTATAATTTGATATCGAGTTTTTAATATATTATAATAGAAACAATAACAAAAGTGGGCAGCAGTGGACGACCGATTAAAGTGTAATTATTAGAACAGCTCTGCATTATCAGACAATCTATGTCTGATAATTGTACTTTTATGCAAATTTTAGCTATTGAGAGGATAAGAACTTTGTATTTTTTATATCGTTCACGCCTTAAGATTAATATATGTATTAAAGTTTAAACTGTTAAAAGAGTAGTGACGTCATTGACAGACGACGAGGATGTAGAACGTCTTGTTTTTGTTACCTTCACGCTGCATAGCAGTCAGAAGAAACCTCGGAACTCAGTATTAAGACATTCTCTACTACCTTTAAACCCTTCCATTTCCCGCTTTCCGCCGAATTCTCGAGGTATTACGTGTTGAGCAGCGGAACTCTACGCCGCGCTTTGCCTCGTTATGAAAGTGAATAAATGAAAATATTTCATTATCACTTGCTGTGATGGTTGATATGTCGTACTCCTTTCTAAGGAAAGTATAGATAGAAGAATAGATGTTTCTGCTGTCACGTCTTAATCTTAGAATGCGACATTACTTAAGTTATTCTTAGAAAATGGGTGGAAAGGGGAGAACGGAGTGTTGTAACACTACTACTATATTTATTAAAGTAAACATAGACTTAACAACAATATTCCTTACCTTTCCAATATTACTGATAAATCACGATTCAATAAAAGAGTCACGTAAGTTCCGTACGTGTTAATGATAGTCATTTTATTCTTAGCATTTAGTACAAGATTTGGGGAGTTAAAAAAACAAAAACAGCATTATAAATGTTTTTGTTTTTTAAATTATGAGGCCGTCGTGGCGAAGGGGCACAAGGGTGTGACTAACGCGACAGTTGTGGGTTCGATCCCCATTCGAGGGAATTCATTATGAGAAGAAAATAATTAATTATTATTTATTAGTATTTTCCTTTCTTCGCTCTGGCACCGAGGCAAACAGCCAGCGTTGAATTCTGCCACTCACCAAGCAAAGCCTCAAAAAATAAGGCGAAATGCTGTGCTACCCTGCTGTGTGCGGGATGCAACGTGGAGCTGATTTTTTTATATCATTAATTTTATGACTATTTTACCTAATGTAATCTTTATATATGGTGGTTTCACAACAAAGGAAAATAAAAGTAGCATATAAAAAACATTAGGTAGCTAGTATTTCTGTAAAGATATTCAGAAAACGCGGCGATCGCGTGCTTGTGTATAATTTTAGAAATATGACCACTCAAATATCGAGGTTTAATGCTTAAGTTAACCCTCTTCACGCTTTGACATTAAAAACAAAACGCTTACCTGGTACAGATAAAGTATGTACGTTTTACAGATAAGCGGAATTTACATTGTGTTATCATAAATTGATATAATGAAAAAAATTTTTTAATATATTTTTATAGTCAGGGGGAACCTAGTGTTAAGACATTCTGTTCTCCACTTTCCGCCGAATTTTGAAGACGTTGAGTAGCAAAACTTAATGTCTTGTTTGTTACCAGAGCGTCAAAAGGAAAATATAAACTAAAACATTCCTCCTAGAGGGAATCGCAACCACAGCCGTCGCCTTCACAGTCACACGTTTAAAAAATATATTTCAAATAAATTCACAAAAAAAAGCCTAAAAAGTTATAATGAATGGCAATATTCGCAAAACATTTGGCAGTACGACCGAGTTTCACTTGCTATTAGGAAAGCGGTAAAAAAAGTGAAAGTGTGCAAGCGAGATGCAAACAATCTCCGACATCTGCTAAACAAGGACAGCCTGACCTCACGTGGTGACGTCAGAAATGGCTATATTTATATAAACATATCATATTATAATAATTAAATCTTTATACAATTTTGAGAGTAAAAAGTTTGTATTAATAAATGTAGTATAGTGTAATGTAATAAATTCAAATTTCGTATTTTCAAATTAAAAAGAATATTTTATTTTTTCCAGAGTACTAAATCCTTCCACTAAACAAGGAATATGAAAATGAAATAACTACTAACTTAAACTCATATCGGCGTTGCTAGATTTTATCTTGGTGAAAAGCAAAATATTTGAACATTTTATGTAGCAGAAATCTTTTGCCAAAAGCGGGACAAAAAATTAAAATGATGAAGATATGCTTTTATTTTCACACTTTGAGCAGGAGCAGGTGAAGCAGAGGGAACTTAGAATTAAGACATTCGGTCCCACACTTCCCATCCATATTTTGAGACATTGCATGCTGTTCAGCAGATTGAGGAAACGAAATAATGCCACTATGGCCTCATATTTGTCTGATAGCTATAATGACTTTATCCAACAGTTTACAAAGTAATATAATACCTGATAAGACTTTATGTTAATAATAGTTATAGGTACCTATTATATACAATTTATAGCAATTCATATTACAACTGAGCCACTCTGTGAAATACTGTTTAACCTTGCCTCTTACTTTCTGCAGCATCATTATAAAGTGCAGTACATTAAAGACCCTTCAGACATAACTTATTATTAAAATATTTGTTTTCTTTAAAATTATGAGACATTGAGAGAAAATCTATTTATTCGTCCTTATTTTTATGTTAACTACTGGATAGATTCGAACGAAACTTTTTTGGTTATATAACAATAAGTCTAGGCAACATATAGGCTACAGTTTATTTTGAAAATCTCGATACCTGATGTGGCACCTTAACAGCCTGTTTAAAGTATAAGAGAAATAAATATACTGCCTAGTGCAAAATTGAACAACATGACAAACAATTTCCATCAACATAACTGTCATATATGAAGTAATGAATTGTCAAAGATTGTTATGTAGATTAAAATTTAGAAGGTACTTATTTGCTTTGTTAAATAATAAAGTGAATTCAAGTGGGTAAGCTGGAATTATGTATGACAAGTTTAGTTCATGTTAGGCTCCCTAGCTAATACAGTTATTGTGAACTCTGTGTTTTATTTACGTTACCCATACAATAATAGAAGGTCTGGAGCAGCTGATATGGAACTCCAACAGCCCAGCTAAACCTTAAGAGATATGAATATAATGGTTTAGGAATAGTTGTTCTGCATGGTCAATATTGAATGAAATGAGGTTATTATGACCTAATATTTTAAAATAAGATAAGCTAATACCTACACGCGATATCCATGAATAACCATGTAGTTCAAGCGAGCGAAGCCGCGGGGCAGCCGCTAGTAACATAATTAAAAACCTCAGTCACATATATAAGTAAAGATATTTTATTTCTATTACATACATATGCCACTGAGTGAAAACATTGGTTATAAAAAAATGTGTTGATTGTACATTTATCAATATTTATTTACTCATATAATGCTTTTGTTATTTCTTTCTTGTTTTTTCAAACACTTCTACGTAATAATATATGGGTTTTAAATAATTCATTTAAGAAGTGAGAGAATTACTATCAATCTAGATGTGTATCTTACAAATCAGACTATCCCACCATATCATGGTGGCCTCTATTTAATAAAGAATTAAAAATTAAAGTTATATTAGACAAGGTGCTTGTACAAGCAGATGTTTTTAATGTTTTTAAATACAAAATAATTATCCTTGACCTTTATCTGATGATGAATAGAATTGTGACACAGATATAAAAGGTTATAGAAACCAGCTTTGCTAGTATTAATGACATATTTATAGCTTCATGATGTACCCCTCATGAGACAAGGTAAGCAGAGTAGGGAAGCCTAATAATCATTGATTTTTGATGAATATTGATGTTAGAAGATATATATTTTTTTACTTTGGATTTTTATCAAACATTGATATCAATAATGGGCAACCCTAAAGCAAAGGGAGTAAAAATGGTGAGACCCTCCACTCCCTATATTCCCCATGGCAGAACTATATGCTGCACTTTGTTTTGTTACCAAGTGAGAAAGTGAAAATTATACAACCATCATGTTTACAGTCAGACACTGCATCACAATGGCCTAAGTAAAAAAAACATATACAATACAAAAATTAAAATAACAAATAATTAAATGAATATTTCTCATAAATTATAATTCACCGAAATGTTTTTCTTCTCAAAGAAGTAAAACAATGGACAGAAAAAATTTACATTTTTTTTAAGAACGAGAACGTAAATACCTAATAATAGACCCTATTTGCATATCAAAATAATAACATGTTGAAGATTTAAGCAAAAACAATCGTGTTAATGCCTTCAAAGATACAAATGATTTGTTTAACTAGCTGTGAACATTAAAGTACAAACATATTCAATGTTCTCCAAACACACTTTAGTAAAGTTGGGAAATATTTATGTAGAGCGCCTAACGACAGAATTAATTTGTATAAAATGTTTATATTTATGTACTTTTGTTAATGACGTAAGAAATATCGTTGGAAAAACCAAAACCGTTCATCGTATTAAATATAAACGATAGTAAAACGATTTCATTGGAACATACTAGTAGGTAGAAGGAAAACAGTAACAATTTGTGTGCATGCAACAAAGAGTTTCAACTGTAAAATCATCAACGTAACCAGCTGCACAGTTATTTCGACGTAACATCACGGACAATTCTCCAATAGCTTTATAAAGGTCACATAATAAAAGAAACGGATCAAAGAACACAACAACTGGAGCAATTGTTTTGACGTACGTACCTTTGGTTTGTAGAACCATTTTCTGAGAGACTCCATTGGACCACTTTTGTATAACAGCCTCATATGAACAGATCACAACACGGTCACACACATTATAAAACAAATGTAGCACCGAAAATCACCACGCAGACGCAAATTGAAACAGTATTTAGCAAATATTTACGTCAAAAAAACACAAAAAGCGGACATGTTTCACAAATCGCGTTCACGTTTGAGAATGATGAACGGAATGATCGAGCAATTCATACTACGGACGTCACGCAACTTTTCCATTCATACGTAAAGTGAACGCCGACCTGCTTGTTCGGATACTCGTCACGATTAAAGAATGAACATTTTTTGCTAAAGACTTATTGAATATAAAATATTTTTAATATTATTTACAATGTAATAATTACATATATTTTAAAATATTATATAAAATATGTGTTTTCTATATTCATGTTTTAAAAACATAAATAAGTAATACAACTATTAACACTAGCTATTTTTATTTTCAATGCAAAAATAAAACGTCGATAGGCACAGATAAGAAATTTATTCTAAGCTATCTTGGCAAAATTTAAATATTTTATGATCTTTTTGTTTTAGGCGGTAAGATGATTTATTCAAATGAAAAATAATCTTTTATCTATTAACAATTTTCAATTTTATTTTTTAAACATTAAGCTTAGTTTATCATATTTATTGTTGTTTTTATATGCCTTCAAGCGTATTGTGTTTGTATTCACAAGAACTTGAACATTAAATGTTTAACAAATATAACAAAAATAATGAACAAGTTGGATAAATATCTAATAATTATATAACAAAATTAACTTTTTGGAAGACATCGTGGCGCAGTGTCACAAGAACAAGTGACTGTGCATGTTTAGTTGTAGGTTCGATTCTTTTATTTTTTTCTTTGCCTTTACGTTGACTAGTAGGCAGACTCCCGCTATATATGAGATACAGTCTGAAGTTAAAAAAACTATATAAAAAAATATAGAGGGTGCATTAGGAATCAATTATAAATATTTCCTTTTTTTTCAGCGCAGATTGTGTGTGTGAAAATGAAAAAATGCTAGATCAAGGTAGGAAATGTAATAGTGTAGTAACATTCCATAACACGCTATAATAAAACAACTGAACTGAACACTTCGTTCTTCTCAATTTCTACCATTTCGTTTTTCTTAGAGCGGGAATTGAAAACAATTCATTACCCCAACAATAAAAAAAACAAAACAAAATCTATTTATTTTGCAAGATTTACACTTGAGGCTTATAATTTAGATGGAATACAAGTTAGGTACTATCTATAGTGAAAGGCTTTTAGATCAAAGGATATTTTAGACAAATGGCACAAATATCGTAGCGAATATTGTTTGTTTGGATTACGTTACATAAAAACCATCGAAATAACGAGGACCTTACCTGACGGTGTTTTGTTACAACTTCCTTAGAATAATAAATGTGTCAAATACTTAATGGTTGTTATATTTATATTATAGTTTTTAAATGTTTTCTTTTTTTATAATTTCAACTACATTTTGCCTAAATATGCCTATGAGATATATTTATGTAGTAATGAAGCCTTCGTGGTGTAGTGTAGTACAGCTTCTGAAACGCGACTATACGAAAGTTCAATTCTCACTCGGGGGAATAAATTGTTATCTTCATTTTCATTGCTCTATTAAGTAATAATAAAAAGATTTTCCCCACTTTTTCAAGCAATACCTCAAACATTCGGTGCCTTACACTATGATTCTTATTTATGCGAGATCGAGATTATTATTTATTATTGTTTTCATTTCTTTGCACTAGTAATAAGACACAAAAAGCGCGGCGTTGAGTTTCGTGACTCAACAAGAAACGGAGCGGCTTATAAAATAGTTAATTACAGATATCGATTTACTTCGAGCAGACTTAAAAAGTTTTTAAAAACCGATTAAAGTTCTTTGTGTCAAAGGGCTTGAAAAATATAACAATAACAATGTGGCGCCGCGAGTTAATTCGGTAAGAGTATTCAGGCGTTCATTGTAATTAAGAGAAACTTTGAAAAATATTTTAAAAATGGTTTCTTTATAAATATGAAATAAAAATTATATTATATTTTGTCTGGTTTATATACATTTGTATGGATTTTTAAAAATACATATGGCTCGGGGGCACAAGGGTGTGACTGTAACGCGATGATTGTTGGTTCGATGCCTATTCGAGGGAAAAGCAACTTAACATTATGTTCCCTCTGTCTACCCTGCTGCAAGCGGTATATTGCGGGAAGCTGATTTAATTTAATTTTTATTTATTTTTAGTTTTGTAATATTTTTAGGTTTTAGTACCACAAAAGGCATCACGTCTTGATCGAACTCTAGGAATAAATATTGTCATTATAATCTAATTAATCTAATAACAAGATTCTATCATCAATGGCTAATTATACAATGTAATAATTAAAAGCCCCTTTCACTCTCTCTCTCATTAGCCAATGATTACAGAGTCATAACAGAGATGTATAATCATAACGTTAGATTCTGATTGATAAAGTGACATTATTTTCGTTATAATATTTTTAATGTTTATTTTTTACTTACTGGTGACGCGCTTGCGGCTTCGCCCGTTTGAACTGATTATTTTCTAGCAATATTTTCACATGCAATACCTTACATTGCCATAACTTTTTTTTAAGAAACGATTTAAATAATTAAATAAAGGGAGTTTAACAAAATACAGTGAAAACAGCTTTTACATCGATTCAGCCGTGTCTGAGATGAGCGTGCATAAACGCACAGACTAACAGACAAAACATTTTTGTGTTAGGGTGCATTCAAAAATTAATTTTGTCATAAATTTTCCATGTATGAATAGAGAGAGTTACAATTTTGTGCTGAGATACTTTTGTCTTCACTACGTGTGACTAAGTGTCTGTCTACGACGTTAAATGAAACTTGCAATATAAAAAATAGAAAGCAAATGGAAAAATGAGTGTTTTGACACTAACTTTTTTCATCATCCCCGTAAATGCTGAAGATGGGTACAGATAAAGAACTAATGACTAAGTAAAATTTTTATTTAACACACACACACACACACACACAGCCGTAGCTTTTTATTTGACACGAGGAGTTTTAAATGTACCTATATAGAGAAAAATATTGCCTCCTCGTTTTGTTTTCTTTTAAATTCTTAATACATCATAAATAAATTATTTTCAATTTTAATATTTTTAAATAGTTATTATCTCTGCAGTTCTCTCTTTCTGTAGATCTATTGGCACATTTTTATTTTAAAGAAAATAAAAAAAACGAAAAATAATATCCTATGGCATAAACCCCTTCTCCCCTTTAAAAAAAATATCGACCGTATGTTCTAACCAAAGATACACCTTTATTTTATTTTTTAAAAAATATTATTCTTTAATATAATTTTATTATACTCATAAAGAAACGCACATTTGTCCCGTTATTAACTATATATGAGAAGTATATATTTAATTTGACTTTTAATACCATAATATAATATATCTCGTTGTGATGACTTTTATATCTACTTATATCTATATAATAGATATAGAACAAATTTCAACAACACTAATGTCATCCGTTGGATTTCCAAGTTTAATATAATATATTCTTGATATCTTTTTGTAATCTTTTTTACAGTTTTACACGTTTTCACCGCTATATGAAGAGGGAACCCAATGTTCGAGGTATTGCGTGGTGAGTGGAGAAACTCAACACAGTGGTTTTAATAAAAAGTGACTTAAGTATAAATAAAAAATATATATTTTATTTTCCAAGAAACTGTGAAAAATTAGCTTTGATTTCTTTATTAATTTGTCCTGCTGATAAATCACACAGTTATGCCAAGAAATACTCTCTCAAAAAAAAAATTGAATCCTATCGCTCTATTTGGACGTAGTTAGTTGGTCCTACCAAACCAAAGTTTGGATATTTCCAATTTGTTTTAAACATAACATATAAAATTTAAAGGTAATTAGAAATTCAGGAAGAACTAAATTTCATTGAATTGTAACAGAATTCTGCATAAGTATGTTAATATTCTCGAATGAAACTGAAAAGTGAGTTAGTTATAATGTTAAAGGAATCGATGCTTCACTTTTAGTATAGTTAGTTAGCTTAAATCTCACAATTATGACAAGAAATAAATTAATTGGCATAATTGTGTGATTAATAAAAAGCGACTAAATTATTGGATAAGTGGTTTCTAGCATGTTCAGATGTACGTTTACAACTTACCTTAGTATCTCCAAAATATTTTACCAGAAATCCTTTAACATCGTAATAAGCTTCTAGAAATATAGAATACTTTTTTTTTATTTATTTATTTTTCGTATATTACGATACAACCAGACAAATTTCAACAGAACGTTAACATACGGAGTTCGAGACTGCGTTATACCTCGACTGTTCTACAATAGCTACAAAAGTAGAGCTCATTTCAGACACGAAATGAACCATTAAATTAAATTCTTCGTAAAATTGTATTAATGTGAATAAAACTGCTGCATCAATCCAAATTAGTGCATAATAACGAAATACTGTTTAAAATGAACAAAACTTAATTCAAATTATTTAATCACCCCCTTAAATAGATAAAACAAACCATATCTTTAATGAAAAAAAAGAAAAACGCACTATTATTTGTGTGATGGAAAAAATATTAAAATAAATGTACCCTACAGTCTAAAGTTCTAGACAGGTTTTGGTATATAAAAAAATATTATTGCAGCATCATGGTGCTTAGCGCCGCTTAAGTTAGATTAGCAGTCAACTCAACGCTGCCTTT
This sequence comes from Heliconius cydno galanthus, assembly GCA_036379175.1. Taxonomy (NCBI): domain Eukaryota; kingdom Metazoa; phylum Arthropoda; class Insecta; order Lepidoptera; family Nymphalidae; genus Heliconius; species Heliconius cydno. The sequence continues at coordinate 332,881 of JAKRZM010000199.1, forward strand.
ACCAGAGCGGAAAAATAAAAATAATTTAAAATTAGTGAAAATTGAAACCATAACCGTCGCGTTTGCAGACTACATGCCTACGCCGTAGCTGTGCGCTACGACGCTCTCCAAAAAAAACGATTAATTATATATTTTTCTTTTAAACACCTCGAAAATGAAACAATCAAAGAAACAAAATGCAATGGACGAAGTAAAAAAAAGAAATATCTAATACCCACATTGTAATATTCAATTTAAAATATAAAAACAATGATAAAACATTAATGAAGACTATTCCTATTAAATATCCTTTAATGAAGACGTGGGTGTGTTTTGAAAAACACTTTGCCCTCACTGTAGCTGGTCCCGATGCGTATAAAAGGCTGGAGATGAGCTACTGGAGTGTAGTCAACTGCCGACCAAAGAACGAACCGGATCTAAAGTTATTTCATCATATTAATATTTGGTATAGAACAAGTGGGTTTTCGTTGTGAAGTTTGATCGAAGGTAATGTATACAATTTTCTATATGTAACTTTTTTTTTAATGTATCATTTTTGGATAATTTGTTTAATTTTAGTATTTTTTTTAATCATTGGATAGATTTTATTGTGGTCTTATAATTAAAAATATAGTTTTCATAATAAATTTTCAAATGAAATTTTTTTTTAAAGATTTTTTTTTCATACTAGCATAAAATCATAATGTTAAGACACTATAGGTTTTTATTTCATTTAATTTAGAGATATTGTGTGTTTGGTGCAGAGTTCAACGCTGTAATTAATCTTCCAAGATCTGCACTTATTTAATCATTATTTCGTTCGGAAGTCGAATCCACGATCATCACTATGTACTTCACAAATTAACAGCATATAATATTTGTCGTTATAGTTAGTAATATAGCGCATTATATATTTTGGTAAAAATATTATAGACATTAAAAAATACTTTTAGCTTCATTTCATTTGATTTCCATCGTTACCAGAGCGAGCGGGAATCGAACCCACAACCTGTCGCGAATACAGTTGCACACTTGTGCCCCTGCGCCACATTGTGTATGTACAATGTATTTTGTGAAAAATTCCCCTACATAACCCACGTTTAGACAAAAAATAAAAAAGTCAATAAAATGGGATCTTTATGTCAAAATAAAATACCCCACGTGTTCTTCAGCAAAATTAAGACCTCGTTTAAACGATACTAAAAATCAATAAAAATAATTTCCCCACTCAATACCTCAAAAAATCGGCAGAAAGCGGGGGACGGTAGTGTTAATGAGGAACGAAATATGTTAAGACTAAGTTCCCTGGATCCCTCTGCTATGTGCGGGATACAGTGTGAAGCTAAAAGCAAATAAAATATTGGATATTTCTTAGTAACTTGACTTCTAAGATATAAAAGCATTATAAATTCTCTATACTTCGGAGCTCGATAAGAAATAACATCATAGCGAGGAGTGTTGTTTTAAACAGAAGTAGGTAGGTCCCTTATAAATAATTTTGAATTTATTTCAGATAAAATAGAAATGGTAAAAATATTACGTCACAATTTTTTTTTCCCCCTTTCCCCCATATTTTGTTAAAAATGCTATTTACTCAGCAAAACGCGGCGTTCAGTTCCGTTATACACGCAATGCCTCCATTATTAGGTGAAAAATGAAGAACGGAATGTTTCCTACACTAGGTTCCCTTTGCCTACCCTACTGTGTGCGGGATGTATCCCTCGGCCACACTGTAGTGAGACGCTATTAGCTCAGCTAACAAATTATGACACGTGAATACAAGAAAAATTGAAAATAATAATTTTATTTAAAAATATGTCTTTAGACAATCTATTTATTCTAGTTCTAATAAAATAATTAGAGGCATTTTACAATATCATAGAAGCGAAAACAAAGTTTTTTGTTTCTTCTCCTATTATACTCTATTTGGTAGTCAGTGTCTTGAAAATAGGGAAAAGAGTATCTCAACACTTCTCCATCTTTCCTTACCTTGCTATACGGGAGAAAACATGAAACTACTTTTTTATGTTATTTTTATAACAAACTAAAACAATTTATATGGTAGTTTAAGGCTAATAGACCATATAAGATACTACGAGTAACAACCAGTTACCTGACATAATATAGCGAGCTTCGAATGGCATATTGCTAAGGTTAGTGAGGCGATATTATATGAGATCAGGTTTGTATCAACCATTTCAATATGTTAACTTTTATTTTAAAATGTCATATTAAATAGGAATAGTGTAACCTATTAAATAAGTTATTTTTATTATTGAATTACAATAATTTCTTTTTTCTGTGATTATTTTATAAAATGTCAAGTGTAGTTAATTTACATTTCAGAAAAATTGATGATTAATTAGTAAACTTTTAAGACACGACACTCTTTTCGAGACATTGTGTCTACTAGAGCGGGAAAATAAAAAAAAAACTCATTCCCTCGATTGGAAATCGAATCAGTAGCTAATTTTTATATTTATTTTATTAGATATGTAATAATTACATGTGTACGAGTATGTAAATTTAATATACGATTTATTTTTAAAACAACAATAAGAAAGAAATGAAAAGAAATTATATAACAATAAAGGAATTTTGTACCATAAATATATCATTGTTAGCCGATATCTGATATAGAAACAATATATTTTAAAAGCACAAAACCCAATTGACGTATTTATAAGACATCATTATAAGAACAAGGTCTTGTTTCATAAAACAGAAGTATTGTTTGAAAAGCGCCACCGTGTAAAATGTTTTTCATATTCAACCCCGGCTCACATGATTTTTTATAACATTTTATATTACAATTTTTTCACGCTATTTCCCCTTATAGCTTGGTAGTCTGAGGCAACCTAGTGTTAATGCACTCCGAGAGAGACTTCACTTCCTGAGATATTTTTAGCTTATTTGTTAAAATTAAATATATTTTTTTTAGCTTCCCGCTTTATTCTACACGTAACAGGGTAAGCAGAGGGAATCTGGATACACCGCTAAAAAAACATACAGAACCAATTGAACGATTACCTTTAGGCTTCGGTAATCATCGGGCTTCAGATACGTACCCCTAAAAAGGTTGTTTCATCAAAAGCCAAGTCTATAATTATAGAGCAAGTGAAAGGAGAGAACAAAAACACACTGTATTTTATCAAGAGACTGCTAATGCTCTAATAATAGATTTTTTTTTTCTTTAAAGACGATGAAAATCTTCTTATTTTTCACGGTTATCTTATTAACCTGCTCAGTTTATCTATAAATATTGTACCTATAAATAAATATTTTTATTTATTATATTTTTAAACATCCGGGTATAGATATACTCTAGTGTTGTTAAGTTTTGTTACTACTAGTTTACTACTCGAGCGGATCAATTATTGTTTAATATTACTTACAGAGTGTCTTAAAATTATATTCAGAGAGAACCTACTCTGCTGTGTGCGAGATATAGCGTGAAACTGATTTATTTTTTTATTTTAATTTTCAAATAAATATAAGTAAAACGTGCAAAAACTTGAGCGTAGCAGGATTTGAACCCGCGTCTGTTGGGAACCGTAAAACCTATTTATCTTTGCTAAGTGAAATAACATTTTTTTTTTTAATTTTATTTAAACTTTTTAAAAAATTCAATTGTTACAGCAACCATGATAACAAACGTGACTATCCTGCTGATCGTCATCACGATGACTTCAGTGGCGACGCAGACCTTCCAGTACTCCAGGGGGTGGACCAACGGCAAGAGGGACGGCCACAAGCGGGAGGAGATCAGCATTGACAAGATCCTGAATCCTTGCCAAATGCAAAAATTGAAGTATTTGTTGGAAGGAAAACCGTTGACTGAACGAGTGAGTGGTATTTTATTTTGTGATTTATTACAAGTACCTACCTATTGTTGTAAAAGTTACGATATTTTTATATATTGATATTTATTTATTTTAAATATGATCGCAGGTTTGGTTTTATGTCTTTTGTTTGATTTTCTTTCTAATATTCCAAGAATGTTTGAAATTTACATTAGGTACAAAAAAAAAGTATTCGCTTACGAAAAATTTTGAGAATTGTTAGTGTTAGTTTTAGATATTTGAGAGCTCCAATTGTAAGCACCTTATAATTTTTCTATAATAATCATTAAAAAGCAGGGTGGGAAGAGGGAGCCTAGTGTTAAGACACTCCGTTTCTCTTTTTCTGCCTAATTCTACAGGCATGTTGAATGACGGAACTCAACGACGCGCTTTGCCTTGTCGCCAAAGCGAAGAAATGATAATATACTTAAATAAATATTTTGTTTCCTCGAGTGGGGATCGAACCCACAGCCAGTAGCGTTTACAGGCAGACGCTTGCCCCTGCGCCACGACGGGCCTCTTTCGATATATTCGAATCGCTGTATTTTTTCTAATATAAACTTATAAATAAAACAATTGTAAATTCCAGCTACTAGCCCCGTGTGATTACATAGAGGATGACACGGAGCAGCCCAAGCGGTACAAATCGGAGCGCGGCCAGGACCCCCTATACGATGTCTTCCAATGAACTGATTTGAAATAATATTTTATTTAACATAAGTTATAATGTCCGCTTTTAGTATTAAGATAAAATAATAGAAAGGTTTCTTCTTTAGTCATTTTGTTATATTTTCGATCGGTTCATAAAATGGCTGGTTTTATGAATTGATTGAGAACAAGCTTACATTTAATATGAATTATATAAATTGTTGAAAATGTTTTTTTTAAATTCACTTTTCAATTTTTCCATGATAACTAACAATTGTATGCAATTTTTAAGGTTTTTATCTATAAATAATGAACTAAGTACCTATTCTTAAATTAATTTAAAAAAAAACACAGTGTATTATAGATGCATATGTATATTATGATATTGAGATTGTTTTATTAAACTAAATTATATAGATTATAGAATCTTGTTACCTATTTACCTTTAAAATTGTTAACAACAGTATTGTAATACTGAAAATAAATATTTACTATTGCCAAGTGTTTATGTTTTTTTAGACATAAGTCATTTTTATTTTTCTTAGTACTCATATTATTCCTATTATTCTTAAATAAATTAATATTTGGTGTGTTTAATCAAACCAGAAAAAATATAATGATATAACACCAAAACTGATGCTCTTAAGTGGTCCCAGCAAATATCAAATTGTATTTAATTTTATTTATAATCAGCTTAGTATTGCTTGACAGTCTCCTTTCCCCACCTACACTAATAGGGATTAGTTAAAAAAAATAGGAGATCCTACGCTACAATGAACCATCGTTATTAATAGCAATCAAAATCATAATAAAAGATTTTGATATTTTTGATTTTATATTCTTTAAGATATAAATCCGCTGTACATTTATTGCATCCTATATCTTATAAAACAAAGTCGCTTTTCGTGTCTGTCTGTTGTTTCTAACTCTTCTCCTTCTAAACCACCCAACGGATTTTGATGCGGTCTTCACCATTAAGTCGAGTGTTTTTCGTAAAAGGTTTATATATAGTTTATTATTTGTACATTCTTATTTAAATTAACATAAATACGATAAATGTGTATAAAGTCCTACCCGTTGAGACACTTTCGCGCATGCGCTGCTCTAATGGTAAGTACTACATGAAAAAAATGTACTGGAGTATTGTTCGTCTTAATAAGATCTACAAAAAAGTCCGCGAGAGCATATTCGTATCTTTTAAGAATAACGCGTAGTGATCATTTTTCTGTCTAAAAATAATAATTTCAATATATTTTTTATTGTGAGGGATATTTTTCCATAATGGTATTAATCCTTATCCTTTAAACTACTTTATTAATTTTCTACGTTAAACGAAGATAAAATTTGCTTTTTACAATATTTCGAAATTGCGAATAGTTATACAGAAAAACGCATTTAATTGTTGACACATCCCGCCGTTGACACATCAGCTATATGTTACTCAAGTTTCACTTATCCCTTATTATATTAGCATATAAATAAGTACGTTAGTTACGTTGGCCATTTAATGTAGACCAAAACTGTCTTTTACTGTTTTTCATTTTAATAAGTACTTTAGAAGTTGTTACAATATCAAAAAAATCCTTGCTGCGAAACGGCTCGCCACTCGCCATGCGTCCGCCGTGCCCGCTTGCCTTACACGCATCGGTGGTTCAGTGGTAGAATGCTCGCCTGCCACGCGGGCGGCCCGGGTTCGATTCCCGGCCCATGCATTCTGTTTAATTTCCCTCACAGGCAGCCAGTCGTGCTTGCTTTTCATCAGGGACAGAATACCCCCTTCAGCATTAACCACAAGCTCGAAAAAAAAAACCCGCCTGCCTCTAAAGCAACGAAGATTTAGTTAGATGCGTTTGCACGTATTGGATAATTGGAGTTGAATGTATTATTTCAGCGCGATATATTTGGTTTCGCATTTTTTGTAGTAGTTATTAGTAGGTTACAAAAAACTTTGTTTATAATTTCTTCCATTTAAAAAAGCGGGCGAAGCCGCAAGAGGGTCGCTAGTTTAGAATAAATATTAATTTGTTTTATTCAAAATAAATATTTTAGTATAGTAGGTTTTTCTTTTTCATAAACATTTAACTTTTTATAATGAAAAATTTTAAAAGGGAAATATTTTAGCGCCATCTATTAATTAAATTAGAAACACCTACGTACAATACAGAGTTTTTCATACGCCACCTAGCGACAAATGGCAAAACTATTTAATGCAGCTTTTGGACCCTAGGTGTCACAGTTTTCACCTCAAAAAACATCTACGGAATGTATAGTATAGTTCATGTTACAATAATATACATATTCTAACTAGCTTGAAAATATCCTGTATTCAATCGTAATTTCCCATACAGTGATTTTATATTGCTTAAATTTAGAAAAAATACGTAATATATAATAAAAATATATAACAAATAAAAATTATACCTATCTAAAAGCTCGCATTATTTAATGATTAGATATTTTAATACCTATATCAGTCTTCATCATTTTTCGACCACCTACGACACATTGTACAAAAAGTACAAAAAGTAAATACGAGTAGGTAGATACAAAACTTCGTTAGACAAGATTGCCAATAATTAAATTATCTATGCAAATATTAAAAAGCTAGATTAGTTGAACGCGCCAATCTCAGGAACTACTGAAATACTCAAAGCGAGAATCGAACTCACTATCCACAAAATCTATAAAAGCTCGCAAATATAACACTTTGTCAACTGCCAATACCATATTAATTGACTATTAAATTTATCCTTATTAAAGAGAATGTGAAATATCAGACAACATTTATGGACTTCAACTCATCAAAAAAATTAAGTTTAATATCAAATGTACTGAAAACATTAAAGCTTAATAACTTTCGAAAGCTACAACGTATAACTACCAATAATGACTCTCGTTATTTAATGATAGATGAAGGAAATTACTTTAAGCACATGTTCAACATAACCCTTATTACAACGGAATATGATATAAATTACAATAATTCATTGTTTTTTTTTTTAAGTACCTGTGTCTTTTTTTTGCAATTTTCAACTTTATTTATTATATGTTTTGGTTTCTTTTTGTATGTAAGAATTTATGGGAGAACAAATTATATGGTAGGATATGAGTTATGATGCAGTAAAATATATAGAGTGAAGTAACTAAGTGCGTTGTCTGAATATTATTTTCGATATTTACGCATTTCATATACTCGCATATATATGCTTATTAAAATGGTTGGAAAAAGCTTATTGTTATATCTGTCCATTCTCTAATTTTCGCGAATAAAAGCTTTAGAATGATAGGATTAATAAAACATATGTTGAAGCCATTCATGGCGCAAGGGCATAAGCGTGCGACCGTAAAGGTGACAAGTTGTGGATTCGATTCCCACTCGAGGAAACGAAATATTTAATATTTTCAATTAATTTCTCGGCTCTGGTATCGAGGTAAAGAGCGGCGTTGCAACACACAATGCCCAGAATTCTTCGGAAACCGGAGTGCGCAGTGTCTTAACACTCGCTCTGCGTACCCTACCCCTCGCAGGATAGAACAAGAAGAAGCTAAAAAAACGTATTAAAATAAATGCAGAGCTAATTAAATTAGATTTTCGTTTCATTCGTAAATTCTGTTATAGATCCTCATCGTTGAATTTAATAGCCTTTTACCTACTAGGTACATAAATATTAGTACTTTAAAGAAAATTATATTTAAAATAATAACTCTATCCAATTGTATTTTACGGGCAATTCATTAATAAGTAGTTTATTATAACGTATTTTTTTATTATATTTTTAACAGAAAGGTTTTTACAGAAATGTAAGCACAGGTTTATAGGAAAATAATAACTATTTGAAACAATTATTATCATTGCCTCTGCCTACCCTGGTTATATACGGGATACAGCGTAAAGCTAAAAAAATATATAACGTAGATATCCACGTAATTAAGTAAGTATAGATACAGAGGCAGCGACTCTTTGAAATACGATAAAATACTCTGACTTCACTATTCTGTCGTAGTTACAAGTGCAATGGTTGTCGGTTTGATTTCCACTCAGACAAAAGAGATTATAATATTTAAGTCATACTAGACGTGACTATTAAAACGTCATTAACTCTGAGGTGACGGTGTGAAGGCGCCCTCGTCTTAAGTAAACACTCGATATCGCTCTGAACTTTCGTGGTCTGTATTAGATTGCTTTAGAGATGGTTGTTGTCGATAGTGAGAATGTGTCTTTTATATTATACTAGCGGACGCGCGCAGCTTCGCTTACTTATTTAGGGGTGAATTCTAATAAACCACGTAACATGTATTACCATAACAATGAAATATTTTTAAGAGTCTAAATTTCAAATTTTATAAAAATCTGTGGCGATTTAAAGATTTTTCCATACAAACTTTCAACCCCTTATTTGCACCCTTAGGGGGTGAATTCTAGAAAACCATGAAACACATGTTCAATTAAATATTTTTAAGAGTCTAAATTTAAAATTTTATAATAATCGGTGGCGTTTTAAAGATTTTTCCATACAAACTTTCAACCCCTTATTTGCACGCTTAGGGGAAGAATTCTAGAAAACCATGAAACATGTGTTCAATTAAATACTTTTAGGAGTCTGAATTTCAAATTTTATAAAAATTGGTGCTGATTTAAATTTTTTTCCATACAAACTTTTATCCCCTATTTCACCCCTTTAGGATTAAAATTTTTCAAAATCCCTTCTTAGTGGATGTCCAGATTACGAAAGTAAACATCTGTCCAAATTCCATGTTTCTACGCACAGTCCACAAGACACACAGACAAGTCCTTTTATATATATAGATTATTGACTTATTATATATTTTATATTTTTACTGACTTAAAATTGACTTAGTTATAAAACCTTAAAGGCCATTATACATTTTATACACAGTAAAATATTTTTTTATATCCAAAATAAAGTAATTATTTTATTAAAAAAATATATAGAATTAATTATATTAAGCCGACTGTGTAATTTACATTAATTGTAATAAATAGTTTCGTAAAGAGTAAAAACTTTTCCTAAAAAGTATCGACAATCGACATCTAAACGATCCTTGGCCCTAACTCCAAGAAACCCTAAACTCAAATCTGTTTCCCGCCATCACAATCTGTAGGAACCGCGACAGCCAATCAGGGGGCGGAAAGGTGCGGGGGGCGGAGCGGGGGGCGGGGGCGATCCAACTGCGGCCTCTGATTGGTAGAAATTATTAAAAGGAACAGCTACAAAAAACGCTTAACATAAAGCTTACATTCCAATGCCATATTTTTTTTAGAAAGCGATATTGCAGCGTAATTTTTGTATAGATTTGCGTGAGTGAGACAGAAGTATGTTTTGTCTTGCTTTGGAGGTATTTGTTGCGGATTTATACTCATTTAGATTGAGATGATGTGAGATGTACACAATATGTCAGTCTAAGTCTTTCTATTTCTATTGATTTAAATTCATCTCCTATATCTTATTAGCGTTTACCTGGTTGTTAATTGTTAATGAGATTTAAGGACTTCTTGGTGCGAGAGCGTCTGCTCATAAACTCGACGGTGGTGAGTTCGATTCCCATTCACTCTGGTAACGAGGCAAAGTTAGCAGGGCGAGTGAGAATCGAACACATCACCGAAGTTAACTTTCGCCACGCCACACAATGCCTCGTAAATTTGGCGGAAAGTGGAGAACGTAGGTACTTCCGTTCTCCACTTTCCGCCAATTCTTACGAACGAAACGAACGAAGAACGAAGTGAAGCTTCGAAAGTATCTTGAAGATGTGTGGGATATAGTGTGCAGCAAAATAAATATAGTAAAAAAAATAACATCAGCTTAAATCAAGCCTTACACTTATTTCTTTTCAACAAGTAGGTACCTATAGGTAGGTACATACAGCGACGCCACCACTATAAATTCGCGTTAAATTAATGAAAAACGACCGACAAAAAATACGCGTCGAGATGAAATAAAAAATGATTTATTATAGACGTCACTTAACTTTTTAACGTATTGGACATTAATGACTTTTGATTTTGCTCCGTTTAAACTTTCATTTTAGTTTACTTTTAGACGCGCCCGCTCTTGATGTAGGTAATTTAATTTATTTAAATAAATCTAAGTTTCACGCTGCAACCCGCATGTTGCTGGGTAGGCAGAGGGAGCCTAGTGTTAAGACTTTCCGCTCTCTACTTTCCGCCGAACTCTGGTGGCAAGTGATCAATGGTAGGACCTAACGCCACGCTTTGCCTCGACGCCAGAGCCTTCGTAATATAAAATAATATTTTTTTTATTAATAAAAAAATAATTATTTAATTTCCTAAAGTGGATCGAACTCACAACCTACCTTTAATAATTACTTATAATCGTTTCATATTACTGTGGTAGTTATGGCAGAGTATATCTATGCCTATTTTACTCGATTGCGCAACGTAAAGGAGGGTATTGTGTTTATCAGTTTATGTATATATGAACCTACTTATATATTAATGTGTCAGCCTATGTGTGTACGTGTGTATTGTAACTACCTATATGTATGAAACATTTATAGATCATACAAACATATGCATATATTTTCCTACAAGAAAATTGAAAAGAGTGACAGAATACAATATTTTCTCCGCCTACCCAAAACAAAAAAAAATAGATATAGCCAATTTACACTTCTACAGCAGCACTATACCTCATAGACAAGTAAATTCACATAAAGTATGCCGCTACGCCATACATAGGTTTGGTTGTGAATTGCGAGCTTTGCAAGAACTACCTATCTATGCGATAGTGTCCAATTGTTTATACCTCTGATAGTGGATGTATGATAGTGACGCGAGTCTACTTCACTGGCACTGCACTGATAGCTTGATTCAATCCTGATATTTGTGTCTGCCTATAGCTAAAGCTTTCTGTACTTTATATACGGTTCTATGATATTTTTGTAATATTTGGAAGAGTTTTAGAGCTTTTTTACGTTTTGTTTTTACCTGTATTTGATGTAATAAATATTTGTATGAAATTTCGCATTAATAAGTTGTTCAGCTAAAATTGCGGAATGGAAGTGTCTTAGCTCTAGGTTCTCAAGCTTCCTCTATTTACCTATAGGTACCTAAGTATTATATAGTTCAAACGAGAATCGAACTAGTAACCATTACGAACAGCCAAATAGACCCAACTTCACCGCGATTACATTAAAAATGTTCCTATAGGCAATAAATACGTTTCTTGCTGCAAATGAAGATAACATTCGCATAACAACACGTCTCGACTCTACGTAGCGTTGACAAAATAATCTACGTTAACTTGCGTCTAATTCACTGATAATTTGACTTACAATGCTTAAATATAAGGGTTATGGTACATTAGCAAATTAAAGAAATATTTTTTTAATAAATTAGTTCTGATAAAGATAACAAAAAGGGGTGTGGATTGTACTAAAACTAGGCTCTGGCTACAGACTCTACATGCGGGATACAGATGATAATGGAAGAGGTTCACGTAAAAAGTCCAAGTTCCCCGGGAATCTATGAATAGGTTGATGACATTGGATGAAGCGAAATAGGCATACAGTGACCGTAGCGTGTTCTCTCTAGCTACCCTCTTAAACGAATCCGGCTAACTATGCATTAATGCTCGTATCTTTTGATTGCGTGGACTTAAAAACTTGATTTTTTCTGTGATTCAAGAAACACCTTGATACCTCTACGCAATGTAGTAATAAATGGTGTTGATAGACGGACAACAAAGCGAAGGTAAAACGGAACTCCTATAGGAGGAGTGCCCTTTTACCTTTTGATCTACGGATCCCTAAAACGTACTAGTTATTATAACTTTCTAGTAATAATATTGTATCGAATTTCGTATAATGCATACTCTCCGTAAGGTAGGTGCTCGCGATATGGTGCTCTTCGTGGGCGACGCCGCGACATGTTGACGACTTTATTTTAAATCGTACTTTTATTTATACGAGTATTGCCGATATCAATGCTCCAATAGCTTACATACAACGAGTACCTTTACAAGTCACTTTAAAATAGAACCTTAGCATTGTTGGTGCAAAAGATTGAGATGTTTTCTTTAGTATTGTTTACTATAAAAGTTTCTTATCGATTAGTGATAAGCGATTTCTTAATTACAAGGTTAAATAGGATAGTATGATAATCGACAATTGGCATGTCTTGGCCATTGTAGCGTAGTGGAATAGCGTTTAACTCTTAATATTATGGTTGTGGCTTCCATTACCATTCAACAAGCAATGTCTCCGCTATGCCAAAGTGGATATTGGAGTGGCCACTTTTAACTTTCTGAACTAGGATCTCTGTTATTTTCATTTGTCACTATTCTATATTGTAGGTACCTATTCCAAAGCTTGATATTTATCATTTCAGTTCAGAAAATTTGGTTGCCTTGGGCACACAATTTTATTTGAGCATATTTATTGCATTTTACACAATTTTATTTTAGGTAAAGAGCAACGTTGAGTTTCGCCACTCGACCAATATTGCCTCCAGAATTCGGTGGAAAGTGGGGAACGCAAATGTCTTAATGGAAACGGAATATTTTAACACTAGGTTCCCAGGTTCCGTCTGTCTACCCTGCTGAGTGCGAGATGCAGTGCAACCGTAATATTGCTTATAGGTAGGTACATAAGCAACAATAATTTATGTAAATATTTTGTATAATTTGGCTATAATATAACAAAAAGACTAAGCGGGCGAAGCCGCGCGTGGGTCGATAGTATATTACAACGTAATTGTTTAAACAAATAACGTTTACTAGAAATAATGTCGAACACTCAAAGCACATAAAAGCGGTGTTGTCGTCAGCGGACACGTTCATTAATACCTGAGCCATCGGTGTTATCGTTTTCATTTAAATACCTGAGTCTTGTATCGGAGTGGAGGTTTTAGGAAGTTTTGGAAGATGAATTTAGTTTTTGTATTTCTCTTCCTTTTATAGCTATTCTTCTTTATGGAAATATTTTATGTAATATAATTATCAGATATAGTGATTTTTAACCTTCCCGTAAGTAGGTACCATGGAGCACTATATTCATAAATCCACAAGTTAAGACTTTATTTTTATTTAATAAAGGTTTATATGGTAATATATTGTTTCACCTTAATTATCTCTAGTAAAAATAATTATAACAGTAGAATAATATTCTCTAATAAAAATAATTATAACAGTAGAATATTATAATGAATATTTATTAGCTTTGAAAAAAAAGAAAAAAAAAATACAAAAAGTCTTCAAAACTTTCCTCTAACTGCACTTAATCCATAATAAAGTTTGAACAGAACATAATATTAAATAGCTTTTAACATTCCTGCCGTTATCTTAATGTCTCCGAGAGACATTTATATTTAGACCAATACGTGTCCAATGTTTACCTTTTTGCCTCTTTATCGCGCTCTCGCTTTATGTTGTTCTGATTTTTGAGTTCCTTCGGTAATGGATTAGTAACATAGTGTTTAACGTGTTGTATTACGTTTAAATTAATATATATTATACAATTATGTTTTTTATTTTTTTACATAAAAAAAGTTGTGCGTGTAAAAAAATAAAGACCTTAGTAGTTCTACCTCACTAATAGGTTAGTTAATTAAGTGGAGTTGAATAACAAACACTAAATTTTTATACATTTATTTTGGTTTCCTATTTTTTAAATTAATCTTTTGATTTCAAATACTTTTCAGAGCTTTTTTAGCCTTTTTAAAAAATATTTTTATTGTTTTTACGTTAAATCTCCTTCATTTATTTATGTATTTAATTCATGAAGCCATACATTGCATTAAATCTAAAACTAGTTAGAATAAAGATAATTATTTATATATAACTTTAACTACATATTTAAAAAGATGAGCTAATTTCGAGATTTAAAACTACAGTAACAATTTCCTAATACGCTTATGTCTTCTGGATCAAATTTTTTCAGCAAATCGTAAAAGAAATGGATAAAATACAACGTTCCAAGATATTCTTAATTTCACCAAATAGATAAGCACATATGAATGAATGTTACTAACATACACTAGTAGCAAGTATTATGTCTATTAACCAATAAAAATTGGCGAAGAAAGTTCGTCGTGGCCTAGTGGCACACGGTAAACACGATAGCTGTCGCTTCGCCTTCTATTTAGAAAAATGAATTCTGATTACAAGACAAAACGCGGCATAGAATTCCGCCACTCAACGCACATGCTATGTCTTGAAAATAAAGCAGTGTTTGCACTCTCTGCTGGAGTGCCTTATATGCTGCTTCAGCTGCTTTTTTATAATAATATCTAATAATATACAGAACCTCCTTCCAAATAAACACGTTCGCGGCTAATCACTAACGTCATTAGTGATTTGTGTACATTCGACTCAAGTATTGAATGCTTTAAAACCTTTTAAGTTTGTCCCATCTCAGATAAACGGCGATATATATAAAGCCGTAATTAATAGGACCTATTAAAATATGCCTTTTAGCATTTTATATGATACTATAATACGAGTGTTGTGGAATGATATACGAATATATATATAACGTGGTGTTTATATTGAAATTTGTGTTTTTTTTACCGTTTATAACGGGTCTTTTAAAAGATACATTAATTTTTATTATGTGAATTTGGATGTAATATTTTTGAATATAAAATTTATATTAAAAGATAAATTAGAGACCAGTCGTGGTGCAGGGGCACAAGCGTGTAACTGTAAGTGCAACAGGTAGTGGGTTGAATTAGTACTGGAGGGAAAGAAATATTTTTATTTTCTCTCTTTGGTGATGAAGCAAAGTGCAAATTTCAGTTGTAAATGTATTCAATTAACTCGAAAATTATTTGAAAAAATAAAAACATTTTTTAGGACATCATAATTTTCTGAATAGGCCATTAAAGCGAAATGAAACAGTGTTCACTTGTTTATAAGATTCAAAGAAATATCACGAATTCAGGTGAAAAGCAGAGAATGAATGAATTTACACTAATTTCTTCAATTTTAACTCAAATCTCGCTACATTGCGGGATAGAATACGGAGCTGAAAAAAAAACATATTTTCAGCGTTTACTTACGCAAAAAGTTCATAGCCATCCACTTATTGTACATGTATCTATCCCACATTGAAGAACGTGCTCGGTTTGCAAACAGCCATTGTTGGGACGTTTACGATGCGAGGCGGCCATTGCTTACGAGAACGGGTACGCTTACTCCGCATTACAGTAAGTAGAGCTAATATAGTAATGTGTTTCTTTGTATTGACATCTTTGAGAGAAGTTATTAATAAAAAGAGTATTCTTCTTGCAGCACAGTATATTTATAATAATATTTTGGTTCTCCGCAGTCTGCAACAGTTATATAGACACGTTATCAATATAAGAAACTAGCGGCCCGCCCGCGGCTTCGCCTGCCTGAACTACGTTATTATTAATTTCTGTCTCCATGAGTACCTACGTCCTATAAGTAACTCCTATGCAAAATTTGAGATTCCTAGCATACCTATGTATTTTCTGAGATTTCGTAATGAGTGAGTGACCTTTCGATTTTATATATATAGATGAAAATAAAATCATGGGCGATCATGGCGTAGGGGCACAAACGTGCGATTATACGTAAACTGTGCGTAAACCCGATGGTTGTTGCTTCGATTTCCACTCGGGGATGTAAAATATTTATTATTTTAATCTCCTCACTCTGCTAACGAGGTAAAGCAGTCAACCTGCCGCCACTCAACACGTAAGTGGAAGAAGGGAAGGGTTTTAATGAAATGAAAATAAGTGCCTTAAGGACTAGGTTACCGGATTCCCTTTGCCTAGTCTGCTATGTGCGGGATAGAGTGTGAACCTAAAAAAACAGCGCAATAACGAGTTTTAACCATAATTATAAAAATACCTCTAAATCCTAATGCCTAACTCTCCACCCTTCATCATACAGAGAAAATAACCAAACAAGAGTAAACCAAATAACAATAAATGTCATGAGATTTTGACAAACATTATACTAAATTGTAACGTACCTCTCATACATACATAGCAATAGCAATAGTGAATATTAGATAGGATCGGCACCGGGTGCGGGTTGTATGAAACATTGATGGGAATCAATGCAGGATTCGTATCGGCGCCGTACGTGGCCGTGCATTTATTGATATTGTGATTTTTATATGACGTACCAGCGGAGTTACGGTTATTGGGTATGATGTGGTATAACAGGAATAGATATTGATAAAATTCTCTTCTTTTTTTCGTTTCCTTCGCTAAGCCTTGCAAAATAATACAAAAAAATAAAATATTTTATTTACAATAAAACAATATGGTAAAGATCTATTTTTAAGCAAATAAAAGACTGTGTTAGATGAAATTACTACATATGTTACTACATATCAGTCCCTTTTCTACTCATACAGTCATTAAGATCACGTGTTAGTTGCAAGAATTCTACTTGCCAATGTATTTTTTTAACGTACCGGTCACCTCATGGTAAGTGATCACCGCCGCCCACGACCCCGTGTAATGTTAAAGGAGCTACAGGTACGTTGCAGGCTTTAAGGTGAAGATCGACACACTTTTTCAAGGTACCGAAGTCGTATCGACAGTTGCGTGGCACGTGGAAGGCAGTTCCTACAAAACCGTATGGACACACTCGTAGAGTGCGACGTATCCAATTGGTGTGGATGATATTAGAGTTTGTGTGAAAATTCGGCGAGGGGTAACAGGTCAAAAAGTTCCCCCGAATAATTAAAATATGAAAATAGAATAACTAAAATTCCTTCCCGTCGACATAAGTATATTGTGAATGACTTTAATTTCTCCAATCTGTCTTCCAGTCCAGTCTTCTTCCAGACATGGAAAGAACAGTATAACCAAATAAAAACCATAATAATTTGAGTGTAATCATTCTCCCTCGAGAAGAAACTGAAATACAAGCATGCTATATATATGTAACTACTTAAAATATAATTTTATAAGTATCCATCTATATACTCTTTGAACATAATGAATGAACCACCAGCGATCTAGCTGAGCTCCCCTCTCGTCAGCAATGAAACGGCCAAACCTAATTACGTTGTAACACAGTCGCGTGCCGCAAAATTGGCTCGCTAATTTAATTATTTTAACAGTAGATTTGTTAAAAACTTATTAGATATGACAAGTTTTATAATCATCTTTACTCATCTCCTGCGTTTTGGTTGGGTACCATTAACTAAATATATATATATTTTAAAAATTTATTCAAAAACTGGTTGGATACGGCCTGCTGTCAAAGCTTTTTTAAATTGTTTAATGAAATTGTCTATAATTTGAGGTCTGAGCATGTATTTTTTGTAGCTACACAGCTACCTAAATGTCTACACAGACAGAAGCAAGTGATATAACATGACACTCCGTTCTCCACTTTTCGCCCAATTTTTGAGATATTGCGTATTGCGTGGCGGAATTCAACTTAACAATTTAATTTCTTCGAGTTGGAATCAAATTCATAGCCTGTCCTTGCTTCACATCGGGCCTCTAATAATACATACTACATATTATATCACCAATAAATATTTATAAATATAAATAGTAAAAACCAAAAACAATAATAATATTTTTAATTCAAACTACATTCCACTGACGACATTCGGTGTTGTATTTAATTATTCGTAAATTAA
Organism: Heliconius cydno galanthus; assembly: GCA_036379175.1. Classification (NCBI taxonomy): domain Eukaryota; kingdom Metazoa; phylum Arthropoda; class Insecta; order Lepidoptera; family Nymphalidae; genus Heliconius; species Heliconius cydno. The sequence continues at coordinate 350,964 of JAKRZM010000199.1, forward strand.
TTAATTTCATTTGCGCTCATCACACGTTATTAACATCATTAACTCTATAATGAGATGAATGTAACTCAACCGACGAACGATAGGTATACATTTTATATTGAATTCTCATTTAAAACTATCAACATGTTGCGTTTTCATTAAAAAAGTAGTTTAAGTATTTCCGTTAACAATTAAAATAAACTATAGTAAGGTGGTATGGTAGGTACCGGTACCGGTATTGGCCGTTTCAAATGAGATCGAATCTCTGATATTTAAAACAACTGGCATAAACTACTAGTTTACGAAAGAACGGAAAAAGATTTTAAAGTAAATAAAGTGATTATTTCCTATAGGTAGTTTATAGTTGAGAAGTATTTGAGTTTGGATGCTACGGATGTAGATTATAATTAAATTACATGTTTATATAATATTTTCAGTTCCACCACTGAACACGCAGTCGGCGAAAAATGGGGAACGGAAATGTCTTAACATTAGGTTTACAAACCAACTAACTACACCCACGAATATTGACGCGAAGGAGTGCAGAACATTATAGAAACTTTTGAACAAAAGTTTGTGGCTCAAAGTAGCTCGAATAAAAAAATTACCATCATTCATTATGTTCACAGGTTCCGTCTGCCAACCCTGCTCCTCCTGTTCTTGCTGTACCCATATAAGTGTTCTGACCAACAGGCTATATGATCTCATCAGGCTACGTCGATTTATTATACACTTTTTATAACTTACTGTGTTATTATCATCTCTGTGGGGAAATTTTTACAAATTTTCGATACCCAAATATTATTGTTTATAGTTGTTATTAGAAAAATAGAAAGCTATTTATTAAAAAAAAACAACATTTTAAAATGTCCTATATTTTCAAAGTCTCGAGGAATTGCGTGTTGAGCGGCGGAACTTAAGGCAGCGCTTTGTGTCGTTAACAGAGCGATTAAATATTTATATTATTATAATATTTATAACATTATTATATTAGAGTAAACTCCACTCATATAAGTATATCTACACTACCCAGTGCACGGTGTAACCACGACCCCCTTTTTAATTTGTCAAGCGAAGTCAATCATCGTGATCAAGTGCTCCCCCTATTAACTTAATTATGACCCAATTCTTCAGCTCTTTGTGAATTGCATGAAGTTGATTTTTGTTGACGATTCGAATGTTTAATGTTTATTATAATTAAATATTGTTTCTGTATGGAATTGATAGGTCTATATCATTTGGTAATTCATTAAAGTTTTACGCCGTATCACGCATATAGCAGGGTAGGCAGAGAGAACCCAGTGACAAGACATTTCGTTTCTCACGCAACACACAATTACCGAGACAACGTACCTATTGCGTGACGGAATTCAACGCCGCGCTTTCTTTCTCCATATAAGATCTCGTTATAAAATTATTCAGAAATCGCATATTACAGTGTATTTAGTTTTATTTTAGAACCTAAATAAAAAAATATATTTTTTAAAAATGTGAAAAGGCCACAAGATAAGAAATGTAATTATAAAAATATAATTATTACAGAAAATATTTTTATTTAAAAATTACATAGTAACTATATATACTCGTATCTACGATTTATATCAAATTAGGGACAGAGACTATGGTCACAATCATAATAAGCGACACTAAAACAAGCCACTCTATAGTGCTATAGCGGTAGTACGGTCGTAATGGCTCTTCTGCAAACAATTAACTTATTGCGATCGAGGGGTTATACAAAGAAGAGAAACTATGTAGATGTGGACAAGTAAGTTTTTTACAACGATTAATTAATTTTATGTATTTTATAGGATCAAACGTGGCTTTACCCGCTTGTTATATTAAAGACAAATTTTACAGTCTTCATATAATTGTAGCATATGTGTTTTTCTGCTATATAAGCAATATTTCTGTAAAATTTCATTCAAATCCGTTCAGTGGTTTTTATGAAAATGAATGGAACATGCATTTATCCTTACAAACACTATAACGTGACGAAGTGGGACTCTGTAGCTTCTTAGTTAAGGTTAACGCGATCATTTTGGATTTGATTTGATTCGGGCCAATTTTTATTTCTAGTTTCTGGTAAGATAGATTGCGTCGTTGCGCGTTAAAAAAATAATAAAATTTATTTTTCCTGCCTGCTATAGTTAAAAAAATACATACAATTAAAAAAATAATTATATTTACTTGATACATATATGACATGCAATCTTAAAGGCAGAATACATCTAAACCTTTGCCACATCTGCACTACTATTCAAACATTATAACAGCAATTGGTCCTCGCTCTATTGAGTTTTAACGCGCTTTTGTGGGTTAAGAAATGGGTCCACCGTTGTCTGATCTATCCATACTTCTATATTCTTTGATCGTACAATAGGATCGAGGGTCACCTTATAATGGTTATTTCAGAAATTTATTTGTTACTGATCGAATTATAATCGATCCAGCCTCGTGATAGGAATCTTTATAAGTCTATATAGTTAATTAATATTTGTACTTTGGTTGGTAGAATTTTGTTTATGTTGATATTTCTCTTTTATTGCTTCGTATATTTATTATACGGCTTTTAAATGTCTAACAATTTGTTATAGTGCATATCCTACACTCAGCCACCTTAAATTAGTTAGGTGCAAGTTGGGATAAGAGCTCTTATGTATAGTTTTTGTTTTATCGTTAAAATCGTTTAAACCAAGTTCCACGGTATCGGTATAAAAGTAACTGTAGGTTACTTTGTCAACCTATCAACCTTTATCAACGGTTAATCTAAATAAATATTAATATTATTATATGAGTGAGCTCATATCTGAGATGGCGAAACGAAATATTTGGCTCTACTACCCAAGAGAACACTTGGTCGCTTGGATGGTGGTCTGATATCTTAAGGCTTTGTCATGATACTAATATACTAAAATTCATTGACGAAAAACAAAAAATAAAACGACAAATGTGTTAAGAACAATCCATTATACTAAATATTTCGTCTTATTAGCAAGAGAACAATAATTTTCGAGAAACTTTTAAGATAAGTAATTTCTTTTTCGTATCACAAACACACGATTTTGCTTTGATAAGAATAATATAGATATAAAATTTACTAGGTATAATAGATAGAAAAATTAAGCTACTTTTTGCCGACTAGCCGGATGGGCGGAAAAAAATCTAGTGTCAAGACACTATAAAATAAGACTAAAAATAAAGCTTTTTAATAGAGAGTATCTCAATTATAACAGTAATAATAAAAACACATAAACAACATTACAATTTCGTACACAATCTGCTGTCCAAACAAACAAAACACTTGGCCTGTCTGTCACGCTCCGTGACAACGAATTAAAAAACACGCGATCGTAGGGCTGACACCTTTGTATAAATCTATATAAAGAAAAATTTGATGAACGGGAAGATTACTCTATTAATATTGACTTTATACAATATGCGGCAAAAACGAAGCATATGTTTTGACATAGAAGTTTTTTTTTTTCTGAGTTTCTAGGGAGTGAAAACCTGGATATTTTATATTAGGTTTCGCACAAACGCACGTACACAGGGGTAACAAAGTGATCCTATAAGACTATTTTTTTACTTTAGATGTACGTAATCCTATCCTATAAAAATAAAAGTAACTTGTTATTACTATGATATGTTTTATAAATGCGATATAGACAATAAGTTTATAAACAAAAATTACAATATAAAAAACAAAATATTCTAAAACTACCAACTGACAACCCTACAATAACCATACAGATCAGATACAGCGAATAACAATAAAAACGAGGGGTCGAATTATCCCATAAATGCACATCTGATATAATCGTCGTATGGCACATTGAAGTACCGGGCGCGGGGCGCGAATTCAATTATTTATCTATTTGTCTTCTAACCATGAAGGACCCTCGCAAATATACTTTAAAATACATGAATTTATAATCAAAAGAAAATTGATATATCAATACACACGTTGCTTATAATAAGAATTTGATATGAAGTAACGTAAGCAATATAATAATCATATAATTGCGACCGAATAATAAAACCTATTTATCTATATATATAAAAGGACTTGTCCTCACTGACTGAGGTAAGACGCGCGCACAGCCGTAACCGCTGTGCGTAGAAACGTGGAATTTGGACAGATGTTTACTTTTGTAATCTGGACTTCCACTAAGAAGGGATTTTGAAAAATTTTAACCCTAAAGGGGTGAAATAGGGGTTGAAAGTTTGTATGGAAAAAAAATTAAATCGGCACCGATTTTTATAAAATTTGAAATTTAGATTTTTAAAAGTATTTAATTGAACACGTGTTTCATCGTTTTCTAGAATTCTCCCCCTAAGGGTGCAAATAAGGGGTTGAAAGTTTGTATAGAATTTTTTTAAATCGTCACCAATTTTTATAAAATTTGAAATTCAGACTCTTAAACGTATATAATTAAACACATGTTTCATGGTTTTCTAGAATTCACCCCCTAAGGGTGCAAATAAGGGGTTGAAAGTTTGTATGGAAAAATCTTTAAATCGCCACCGATTTTTATAAAATTTGAAATTTAGACTCTTAAAAATATTTCATTGAACACATGTTTCATGGGTTATTAGAATTCACCCTTAAATACGCAAGCGAAGCTGCGCGCGTCCGCTAGTATTCCAATAAAATGAAAAAAAAAACATACACGCAGATAATACATAGAAACCTGCAATTAATTAACTCCAGATACCTAATTATTTATGGAAGGGCTCACATATACTACTTATTTTTTTAAATATTCCAAAAACAATCTACTACTACATTATTTAAAAAAAATAGCTAAGTAGGTATTTATATAAATCTTGATAATATTTTATGATTATTGAACATGTCAATTTAATATAAGGAGTGGCACCTGGTAGCCTGAGGGTGAGAGCCTTGCGTAAATCATCCCCCCGTAGCCACAAAACATGCTATCACGATTTTTATGAAATAAGTAATATCCATATTTAACAGGAACAATTTTGAAATAAAAAATGTTTATTTAGTTTATACATTCAAGTGTTACTGTAGGCATTTTTGACCTAGTTCTAAGATCTAAGAACAATGTTCATTGCGTGAGATTTCTTAATGTACATACAATTAAAGTAAGTATGTAATGCGAAAAGATATAAGAAAATAAAAAATGATACAGCATCTTGGCGCAGCGGTATAGCATTTGACTGTGAACGGAACGATTCTGGGTTCGATTTACATTCGGGGGAATTAACTTCTTTCATTTCCTCGCTCTAGTAACAAGACAAAGCGTGAACGGTTCTATATCAGTTATGGAAGTCAAAGTCAAATATATATACCTAGACAGCAAAAAAAGTAAAACTCCACCCAGTTTTTAATAAGATGTGCGTGTGTTTTTAAAAATGATAAGATTTCCCAATATACATGGAAATCACAGTGAAAAATAATAAACAATTACCATTTAAAATTTAATATACTTATTAACAATTTACAACAAATGCAAAAATGAATAAATAATTTTCCAACACACCGTCCTCTAACCAAGCGTGAGAAAACAACAATAAAGTTAATGTCGCGTTGGGATCTATCACCCCTTCTAATTTATATCTCTTCTGAACAAGATGTTATCCATTGAGTCAAGTGCAGAATTCACTTCTGCAACGCTTTGCAGATTATGGGAATCACGCCTTGATTGTAATTACGAAACGACTTATAAATCCAAGAAAATTTTACTTAAATTGCTATTCTATTTCATAGATGTAAAGTGGAAATTTCTTTAACAAGCCCACAAACCGAAGCACAGTAAGGTTTATTTCTATAAAAGCCTATAATTTTAATTTGTTTCATTGAAAATTATACTGTATTTATAAATAGATAAAGTTGATATTAGAAAATGTGATATAAACAATATCGTGTCAGTTAACGCGCGTAATCTCTCGGGGTTACTCCGGCCCCAAGCGCAGGCGGGGGACGGTTAGTTTATGAAGGCGCACTTGTTTCGAGGGAATTACAAAAACGGTTATTGTATTATATTGTATTGTATTGTATCGTATAGTATTGTATGGGAGGGCTTTATGAGTTAATAAAACGTGAAAATTGCCGCCGTGTTATGTGGTACGCTCGGGATTGGATAATCTAATGATATTTTTATTAATGGGAGCTTATGCTTGCATGTGGATTAATATTGTTTTTGTTTAAGCTTAATAGCATTTATTTGTTAGCTTAGGGACAATGATATTTGTGCAAGATATTATATTTTTTTTAATGGGCAAGGAATTGTGATTAGGTTTAAAAGATCTGGGCGTTGAGTTCTGCCACTCAACACGCAATGCCTCGTAAAATTCGGCGGTAAGCTGGGAACGGAGAGTCTTAACACTATGTTCCCTCTACCCTGCTGTAAATTTGATAGAGCGTGAAGTTGATATTTTTTTTAAAATTTTTGACGATTTTCTGTATATATTTACTCAATTTAAACTTTATAGCTATGCTATAAATAGGCTTAACTATATGCCTACGTAATATAAGTTATTAAGTACAAGTACATTATGGCCATATATCTAATAGTTTTGAAGTATCGTGGGAGTATTTCTCATAGTTTCGTTTGACGATATCCAAAAACTTGTAATTTCTCTCTAGAGAATAAAGTTACTATAATAACGACCAGTTTACTTGACCCCTTTGTTAATAAGAAATTTGACGAATTTATATGAAGTAAGAAGGTCATTTTATACTGGTGATTTGACTGCATATTCGCACGAATATTAGATGTCGAGATACAAGGATTATTATGGGGTCAAGTGAGAGAATTACAGAAATATTGTATTTCTATGTGAATTACAGAGTGAAGGGTCAAATTGAATGAATAAGTAATCTCCGTATATTATCTGAGTATTGTAAAAGCTCAATTTATGTTTAAATATTTACTATGAGAGGAAATACTTTGTATCAGATAATATATTGCAGTGTTGAGTTCCGTCACTAATACAGAGAACATTCTTTGATTTGTGTGGAGTGGCGGAACTTAACACCGCAAGTTCTCTACCAGAGCAAGGATTTAAAAATATTTCATCCCTTCTAGTGAAAATCAAATCCACAATCATCACATTTACGTCACGCGCTACTCCTCTGCCCACGATGGCCAAATTATTGAGACAATCCATATAATTAATGCTTATAATAATATAATCAAAAGCTTATTTTAAAACAAATGTCTATTTGCTAAGAGACCGTCTTATAATAACAATAAATCTCTATTTGCTGTTAAAAAAAATACAAGCAAAGTCAGAAAATAAACCAGCGAATTAAATAAACCTTACCATATAGGTAAACCCCCGTAGGTGTTGACGTACTGAATATTTGAGTACAAGACGGTCAAGGGTCAGCGTCTACTCTACACTCTACACTCTACAGTCTCATGTCATTCGTCAAAGTCAATTTAAAGTTAAAATTTACTCTTTATTTTTTTTATTTTTTTTTTCATTCAAGTGAACACATAAAAGCGTTATCGAGTAGGGGCGATGAAAATAATAGGGGGTGGATTTAGCATTCAAACTTAACTTGTTAAATATTAACGCGGCAGCATTTCGTTTTTCCGTAGGAATTTAGGTTCGTTAAGTATTTGGTCTGAGTTATTTTAGGGTTAGGTATGTGTGGATTTGTTAAGTTTTGTAATGTTTTTAACGTTAGTGAAAAAAAGTTTCACGCTTTTTCCCGCACATTTGCAGAAGGAATGTTAATACACTGTGTTTCCCATTTTATAAGACTTATAAGGCTTCTCTATTATAATTCTAACATGTATTTAGAAAAATGTGTAATATCAATAAATAAAATTTTAAAAAGTATTCATCTACATTTTTCTTTACAAAAGTGGCATAGTTTTACTTTTTCATATATTTTAAAATTAATATAATAACTAAATACATTATTACATACTAATAATAATAATTTATTAACTATACCTATATAATAAAACAATCTCATATAGAATATACTATAACATATACATAGCATATAAAGCTGAGTGTTAGGTGTTATACGCTTCGTAGTTGATACGACTGCGGTCCCGTAATGAGTCGACTGAACGACGATCCTCGTTTCAGTTGCTATAGACTTATAAATGTGATAGAATTGTATATTATTAAATATTTTCAGGTGTTTCCGGGGAAGTACCGAGTACGAAGCAGTCCTATTTATCCTGATACATATTAGAGTAACGCCGTGAGTACTTAAGAGTATATGGCGGTGAGCTTCACGATGTATCCTGTAGAATAGACAGAGAGAACCTAGTGTTAAAACACTGCGCTCCCAATTTTAATATTAAATTCTGAAGGCATTGCGTGTGGAGTGGCGGAAGCCAACGCCGTGCTTTGCTTTGACACCAGAAATATAAAATATTATTATTCATTCCCTCGAGTGGGAATTGAACCTATGACCTGTCACGTTTACATACATACGCTTAGGCCCCTGCTCGACGACTGGCTTCGATTTATAATATTACTTTATATTTTTAATTATTATTCTACACAAAAACTAAAAATCAAATAAATCAATCAGCTTCGCTTCGCTTCGCGGTATCCCGCTCCCACCAGGGTAGGCAGAGGGTGAGGTCCATTTGAAACACTCTTAAGTCTACACGAACCTCAAATTGCTCGCCAGCCGGGATTATATTTGATGCGGCGCTAATCAGTCTCACTTACGCGCTAATTGCTTTCACCGTTCCTAATAAATAATACTAGTACTGTATCCACTGAGTTACTGAGTCAAATTGTTTTTAGCTTATGTATATTATATGTATATGTAGGTATAATATGATATAATATTAATGTTTTGAATTCCTTTGTGAATTGCTAGGACTGTCACTACCTATGTGTTTCTGGCCAGCCGTGGCGCTGGAGCACATTTGTGATAGATAGCTTCGATTCCCAATAGAAGGAAGATTGAGGAAATGAAAGGAAATGAAATACTACATGTTTTCATTTCTTCGCTCTGGTACCGAGGCAAGGCTGGGCGTTGAATCCACCACTCAGTACTTGCCTGCAGAATTGGGCGTAAAGTGAGGAAAGGAATGTTTTGACACTAGGTTACCTCTGCCTACCCTGCTATGTGTGAAAAATTATTGAAATTTAATAGTTTCAATTATAATAGTTTCAATTATAATATTCCAATAATATACGTTCAAATATCAAATGTCAATAATTTGAAGAAAACATTTATATCGTGAGACGGGACATTAATTTGCTTCGATTTAGTAACTAGCTATGATTGGCGTGTCGTGTCGTGACGAATAAATTGCTATCGAAAATCCTACTGTCAACTTGTTTGTTTCGTGCGCTTGTACTGTAGTAGAGTATAGGAGAGTTGTTCAGTTTTGGGCACTTAGCAATAAAAATATTCGATTTAATATAAATAGAAAGGTATACGGAGATAAACTCTCCGTTATTCTCTTTCCGTCCAAAATATTTTTACAATATCTGTTGAGTGGCGGTAATCAACGCCAATAATTACCAAAATAAAATATTACATTGCTAACATACATCCAAAACGTAACAACATATAAATCGACGAAATAACCAGAGAAAGATCTATAAAAATTAAGGTACCAATTTAAAGAGTCGGCAGTATACTCTAAAGATTATCCTCACGCCAAGTCGGTTATTACCGAACGTCAGTCTCAGGTTCAATTCCGTGTCCCTTCGACTCATTTGAGAACTAATTTAGACAAATGTCACGCGATCACAATGTGACACACAAAAAATTGAAATATATCATTTTATCTATTAAGAAATTCTTTTGCTTAATTTTATTATATTGTTCTTCGAGTAAAAAATGTTTCTTGGATAGAATTATTGAAATTTTATCTGTTTTTATAACAACTATATAATAATAATATTTGAAATATCGTAACTTGATTTTATTTTTTTCAGTGGCACTGGGGCACAAGCGTATGACTCTAAATATGGCTGTGGGTTCTATTTTCATTTGAGGGAATAAAATATTTGATAAATTCATTTCCTTGCTCTGGTAACGGGGCATGGCGCGGCGGAATCGAAGGAAAATGAGGAATGGAAGTGTCTTAATGAGAACGGAGTGCCTTAACAGTAGGTTTCCAGGTTCTCTCAGCCTACTTAGCCTTACCTCAACCTACACTTAGGGTATATTGTACTAAGAAAGGATTTCTCTAAAATTTCTACGAAAATAAGAAAAACGTGACTTCCCATTTTACTAAATGACGAAAACATTATGAAATACAAACGTTTTTTTTTAAACATTATTTTAACCGATCCTAAAACGATCATCCGTAAACTTTCCATCCCTTTATAATCTAAAGTAAAAAGAAAAAAAAAAGCCAAAACGTCCTAATGACAGCGCCACAGTCACGTATTTTATAATCTATGCCATTACAGACTATATCCAAAATATTAAAACTGTATTACGTCTTAACCGTAATTGATACTAAATTGTCGCTAAATCGACCGTTTTCGGACGGAAATAGGTTTTTTTTTACCTCAAATCGATTTCGTTAATGTTTGACAATTGTTTTCCTTGATTTCATTTTTTGTGTAATTTGTGGTTAGATAGGAAGTCAAAATTACTTTAAGTATTTTTGTTGTTATATCTATATTATATAGCATAATAGGTAGATGAAACTAGAATTGTGATTCAATACTTATGATTGCTATTAATTTATTCGACAATTGGAATATAACATGGTCTATATGGAAGTTATATGTAGATTTTTTATAAAAATACAATTTTGGGTATTTTATTTTTGTAAGTCAATTTAAATATACAATTTCTTCTATGGATATTTCATTTCATATCTTCCTTGTGGCTACATACGCGTTTAGATGCAGGTACTTATGTCAATGTTCCCAGGATATTGAAGTAGGTACTTATAACCATTTACTCTGTACCTAGTCATCATCATCAGGCCATCCTCGTTGATTTCCACGACGACCGGTCCTGCACCCCCCGCAACCAGCAGCTTCCGGATATACGCTGTATATCCTTCCCATTTTAATTATTATCTTCTTTGCCTAAGATTGCCTGGAAGAGATTGCTTTTAGCAATAAGCTCGCCTTTGTACTATTTCAAATAAATATTAAGATCAATGTGTTGTTTCTTTCTTATGACCAATCTATAGTATTTTAGTTTTGATTATATATTTTTTTGTCAACGCCGCGCTTGGCCTCGAAATCAGAGCGATGAAAATGAAAATATTAAATATTTAATTTCCTCGAATGGAAATCGAACCCACAGCCTACCAGTCTACAGTCATGCTTGTACCCCTGGGCATGTGTCATGTGTTGTACATAATTCTTGATTATTTCCATTTGAGTAAGTAGGTTAAAGCTAGTCTGCTGTATGAGGTAAGGAGACCAAATCTAATTATATTATATACCTACTGCCCAAATACGAATATTGCATGTTGAGGGTCTCAATCAAACGATATTATTTATTTTTAAACGTTTATATATTTTTTTAAAGTTAAACAGGTTATATAATTATGTTATTTTTTGTTAAAGTGCTAAACGCTACGCTATCGTTATATCTCTTTCGGCTCGTCCACTATGATGAACCTCTTCATACATGTCCCCTAGGGTCCTCCTGCTTTTTATGTGACCTTTCTCCAGTATCATAAATACTTTGCTCTACCATATCGATAAATAATAAAAAAAGGAATATATGTTTATATTTATTTGCATAAATATTATTCACCTTTTCATAAAATACTACCTAATTTATAAATATTTCAAGCAATTTTTATATTAGGAAAAGGTATCAGGATAAGGCATCTGTATAATATCATGTGAATGACAGACAGTAAATGATCGTTTAATTCATTCAAAGTAATTATTTTATCTTTTTATAATTTTCCTAGCTATGTCAGACTAAAAACGGCGTTGAATTCCGCCGTACTCAGAACCTACTGGGATTCTCATTATCGGGATGTACTTTGTGGCACAAATTCTCTTTCTACAGTATTTGTATATAGATCAGAATAAAAAACAATTTTTGTATTATACATATTTTATTAAAATGTCTAGGCGTCGAGCCAGGTTAATGAAAACTCGCTCATACAATGTATTTACAGTTTTTAACAAGTTTCCTTCACTACATACAAATTTTGTTATAATTTATTATTTACACGTACATACATACATATTATGTTTTATATTAAAAAGAAGCGAGGAGAAATCACTTAAACTAACTTAGAGTTACGGCCATATTATCTAGCAGATATTATTTTACATTGTTTTGTGACATAATTATGATATCTAATTTATATATATATATTTAGATTTTATATAGATATTAATGATATTAAGTAATTAATAGAAATATGATACAAAATTGTGAATTGTGTGCTTATACCATTTATAATCTTTAATTTACATTTTTTTTTGTTACAGTAGAATCATTTTATATCATCAACTCGTAATTCGTCCACTTTTTCCGAAAATATATGGGAAACTGAAGAACGCCGGGTCTTAATACTAGGTTTTCTCTTCTTGTGTAAGTAGAACAACAACATGAATATTTTCTATAAATAAATAAATATAATCTGTAATGAATAAGCTGTAGGGATAAATCTGGCTAAACGAAGCATGAGTACAAATAAATGATCATCATCATCATCATCATCATCAACAGCCATCTTTTGTCCACTGTTGGACATAGGCCTTCCCTAATTCTCGCCACCACACTCGATCCTCAGCTTTTCGGACCCATCCGCTTCTCGATAAATAAATGATCGACCAATATGAAATGATCGACATAATTTTCTTTATTTTTATAGTGCCATAGATAGTTCGATTAATTTAACAACAGTGTAACTTATCACTAAAATGAAATTACCTATAATTATTATTTAGATTTTAATATATACGACTTGCTTTGTATGTACATTAAGATATTTCGTTAAGTGTCAGTAGGTTTACAGGAGATATACAAAAGTTACTATTATTTCTAAAAACTTAAGTTACAAATGACAAATAATATACTACTATTTAATACTGATTGAATTATTTACAATTAGAAAGAGTATTTCGAAAACTAAAAAAATAAATTAAATTTAGTACGTTACTTTATGATTTTTTTTCTATTAGAGTAAAGTGGTATAAGCTAAGTTTCTACAATATTTTCAATTTTACAGTTGACGCAGAGCTTTTCTTTTTTTTAATATACAAAATTTAAGAAAGTACCACTTTGCCCATGCAGCTACGAGAGTTACTACTAGATTTTATATAGTACATAAACATCAATACATATACTTACATACTTAAATAAGTGTTTTATTATATAAACTAGCGATCTGCTTGCGGCTTCGCCCGCTTGAACATAATAATTATTTGTTTACTAATAATCTGAAGTACTTTAGTGTACTAATAACATCATTAATTTAAAGACAACATCCACACATTGGAAACTAATGTTTCAGTCAATTCAAGAAAATAGTTATTTTAACAATGTTATCGGATAAAATACTTTATATTCATATAACTTTTTACTTAAGAACCGTTTTAAATTAACCAAACACTAAATGTTCAGGAAGCTTGAAAAAATACAATAGGAAGAAATGCATTCAAATCAGGTGAGCCGTTCCGGAGATAAGCGTGTACAAACCACAGACACACAGAAAAAAAAGTCATTGGTTCTATCCGCCCATCCATCCATCAGCTTTTCAACGTCGACTGCTGGACATAGGCCTCCCCTAATTCTCGCCACTCCGCCCGGTCCTGCGCCCTTTGAAGCCAGCGGATTCCCGCTGTCTTCATTGGTTCTATACCTACATGCTCCCAATAATGTATATCTTCTAAAAAGCCTGCGTGACGCTGCGGTACAGTGGAGTGTGTTTAAATATAAAAAACTTCAACAATTACTTCTACAATTTCTTTATTGGTTAATATCCAAGATTTCGATATAGAGATATTAATATTTGTTTAACATATTATGTGAGACTAGACATTATGATTTTTGTGTCAGTTTCATTGTCTAATTAAATCTAATTTTATTATTACAAATGCTCCTTACATTATTATTGCGATATCATTGAGTGTCATAAACACATATAATTTAGTAATAAATATTTATAAAATATGATTTTTAATAGTTTTGAAGAATTATGTAATCAAACTGTGATTTCCTAGACATGAAAGTTTTAATAAGAAAAAACTAACTTAAATGATATATCTTAATTAACTAAGACACAGGTGTAAGAGATAGGACTTCTCGATTAAAAAGCGTATGGTGTAACAGGATGTAGTTAAGAAATGTGAAAAAGATATACATTCATTACAATATTGGGTAAAGACCTAATTAACACTTAACAAAATGAAAAACAAATTAATTATATTATTGAAAAAAAAAAATAAGTTTTACATACATTTATATTTATTATACAGGGTGGAATTGTCAGCACCACTTTAAATGAAACCACAGTTTTAACTACTCTATAAAAGTCTAATATAATTCGGAAAAAAAATAATTCCCAAAAATGAAAAAGTTATTTTTTCAAACAAAATAAATAATAAAATTATCGTTTTAAAATAAAACGCCATTTGTAAAGTATAACATAGGCACGCACACACTTACCTGTCAAATCGGAAACGTCGCACACGTATGTGTGCGTCACACGAAATACAGGTATGGATAAAAATCGTGAAATGGAAAAAAAATCCTACGTCCAAACTGTTGAGGTACCTTGATTAATTTCTTAGGTGTGGGTTTGAAATATATTACCCTATATGTAGTTTCAATAAAAGAAGCGCTGCCTCTTCCACCCTGTATAAATGCTTTAATTTAGATAGTTTTACCTACAATTTTAGTTTTACACAAAATAATACTTAATTTAACATATAGGTGACGCGACAGGGGGCGGATGCGGTGGTGGGGCTGAACCGGGGGGAACATTCATAAAGGAACCTTGGTTACCAGCCCAAGGCTGTAGATTCTGTAATGCACTTAAAGCTGTGTTGCCTTGTGGTTGTGGTGCGTTCGGTGGTTGGTAGTGCAACGCTGATAGTTGCGCAGTGGGTGCGTCCGGCATGTAGCCTTTGCTGAGAGCTTCCGCTTGAAGAGATAGCATTAGGCGGTTGGCGGCTTGGCGCTCGGCTTCTCTCTCTTCTGCTGTTTGTCGTCTGTAACAAGAGTGAAAATGTTATTTTAATATACAAATTAATACTTGTTAATGTTTTTATGTCCTAAATGTTTTATTTTATTTATTTCCTATACCAAGGAGCTGTGGGTGCCAGACTTTCGTTGATTTAGAAAAATGTAAATATTTCTCTGCGCATTCACCCAACACTAGTAAATATGATCAGGGGATTATTAAATATAAAATTTTAGAAAATGGTCACTTTTTTTAGTTAATAATTAATAAAATAAAATATAAAGCTAAATTATTATATTTTCTTGGGAAACACATTAAAAATACCTATCTATGTATTACGTATAATATCAATATCAAAAACAATTCAGCCAAACTGACATACATTTTGTTCAGGCTATAATTACTTGAATAATTCATTCGAAACTATCAACGTGAATAATATATCCCACCATTAGTACAAACCGATGCCCACTAATGAGCGAAGCGAAAACAGGACTGTAATTGCACTTCATTTAATATATTACATTGTTTTTGACCAAACATTATTTGGTCCTTTATTATATTTACAATATTTTAGCTTAGAAAATTTTGGTATAGTGAAAATAAATCTGACTGAAAACGCGATGGTTATAGGTTCGATTTCCGCTCGGGAGAACGATTATATTATTTATTTTCATTCCCTCGCTTTGGTAGAAAAAACGCGGCGTTGGATAGAGGATCCCAACATTCTGACAACGTCGTGGCGTAGTGGCTCACCGTGTGACTATAAGCAACCTTTCTTTTAGTTTCGAATCTCACTCGGAGTCATAAATTACCATTTTTTTCATTTGCTCGCTCTTGTGACAAGGCCATACTGTGGCATTAAGTTTAGCCACAGCAGCCAAAATTTGGCGGAGAGTGGGGGATGGAGAGTGAAAAAAAAACATTCTACAATCAAAACTAAAACTATTCTATTTTCTCCATTTCAAAACATCACTTAGCTAAGACTAAAAGCAGACATATTAACCAGGCAATTAAACTTTGAACGCCCTTAAACTGCTTACATAAAACATGAGGCTTAGAAGCGCTTTTCGACCTGATTTACGTCAATTAGTAGGTAAGGATAGACGAGGTAGTGATAGTGTTTCATTTGTCAATTAAATTGTTACTGGTTATAATATAGTTAGTGGTTAATCGATATAATTAACTCTTCTATTATAGTAGAGTAAGTAAATTAAAATGAAGAAATTAGCTTCACGCTGTATCCCGCATACAGAAGGATAGGAACCTAGTGTTGAAAGTACGAGGCATTGTATTGGATGTATTGGAACGTGAAAGAACTTTGCAATAAAAATTGGAACCAATTTTTTTTTACTTCTAGCTTTATGACGAATATAGCAGACTAGGTAAAGAGAACCCGAATTTGAGAGAATGTATGTTGAATGATGCAACTGAACACCTCACTTGTTCCACCAGACGGATGAAACATCAATAATTCATTCCCCCGAATGGGAATCGAACTCACAACCATACGTTATCCTATTGACTTCAACCAAGTTTAACATACCAACTTAATATGCTAAGTAAAAATTAAGTTTCATATTTATCGCAAGCACTTTATATACATTTATGGTACAGCTTGATCCCGAGTCAAGCGCATCTGTGCTATAAACTGTAAAGCTGAGGTCGCTTTTAGCAGAATGTTCCTTGAATTATTTATGAGTTATAAACAGTATCTCCTTAACAAGAATACAGTATATATTTTGGTCTTTGAATATTTTAGCTAAGTATAGTAAGATTTTAAGTAGATATTTACTAAAACTAATTCATAATACCTACTTATAGAAAATATTGGAAAATATCGTTCGAATCATTCTAATATTAGATAGTATGTAAAGAGAATCTAGTGATAATCACTCTTTTATTATTTCTTTTCGAGATTCCAGCAATTTTAGATTTACTGATAATTTTTTATACTGCAAAATATGAAGACGTCTCGCCTCTTGGAGATCGTCCAAGCATTCTGAACACTTAGACGTTTTTTAAGAGACGAGAGTCCAAATTTTAATTTCAAATTAATACGTTTTCTAAAGGAATAATTTTCTTTCTTTTAGTGTGTGACACTTTTGAGTAAAAATATAATATTACATAACACAATTGAATTCTGTTATAATTTCACTATTTACAGAAATCACACATATAAAAAATAAGATCTTTTTAGTTTCCTGCTTTATCCTTAGTAGAAAACCAAGAGAGAATGGAGCGAGCGCCAACTGCTACCCACATATATTTAATTGACAATCTAAATTATGAAGTTTGCTTTTAGAAAACAAAGGATTTCGAATTCACATTTAGTATTTACTTTGTATAAAATGACTAAAAGCTACAATTATCCTAGTAAGGGTTTACTTTAATGAGTTACAGAGACGTTCACACGACCTTGGCTGATAATAGCTGTAGCACCACAAGACAAATTACAGTGACTCAAATCGGTTAGGCAATAAATCATTTTACTGTAATTAGATACTACTAAGAGGCGCACTCAGAAATGTCTATTAGTGCTAAACTGCTATTAAATTGGTACCTTTACAAATATTTTGTTAAAATATATATATTTCGTTATTTTAATACAACATCTCATATTGATGAGATAGAATTCGGCTTTCTTTCGGCTTTTCAGCTTCAAGCTATATTATGCATGTAGCAGGGTAAGTAGAGGAAGCTTAGTGTTAAGACACTCCGCTCATCATTTTCCGCCAAATTCTGAAAGCATTGCATGTTGAGTGAACGAACTCAATACTGCACTTTGCCTCGACACTGGAGCGAAGAAATGAAAATATTAAATGTTTCATTTCAGCGAGTGGGAATCGAACCTACAACTTGTCGCGTTTACAGACAAACGCTGTCTGCGCCACGACTACCTCAATGACTAAGCTTCGTGACATTTAGACTCGCTATTATATCATACTAGCGGCCCGCTCGCGGTTACACCCGCGTGAACTATGTTATTATTAATTTCTGTCTCCATGACTACGTCCTAGTGACGTCTATGCAAAATTTGAGACTCCTAGCATTTGTAGTAACGAAGTTTCATACAAACTTTCGACCCCAAAAACAACCCCTTAGAAGTCGAATATTGCAAATTCCCATCTTAGCGAGCACCTACGTCCTATAAGTAACTCCTATGCAAAATTTGAGATTCCTAGCACATGCAGTTTCTGAGATTTCGTGATGAGTGAGTGACCTTTCGATTTTATATATATAGATAAATATATTATTTATATAATTATATACTTTGAATAAATATAATTCATAATCGACAGCTAATTTACAGCACCATACAATACGAATACCTCCTTCATAAATGACAAGTTCGATATTTTTAGTCGTAACTTACTAACACTTAACTCGTGGCCTTCTCTTAAAAGGGGTGAATACACTTAAGTCTCGTTTAATATTAAAGCTAAAATTCTGTCGTGAACTTTATTTCGATTTTACGAAATGAGTAATTAATTTCTCTTTTACTCCAAATGGATGAATGTGTATAAGGGTAAGAAAGTTTAAAAGCTGTTTTTTAAAGCTTTTGTTTGGTTGTAAGTTTTTGCATAGTCAATTTAATATTTATCTATGTGTGGAGGAATGCCTTCTTGTCTTCCTAAAGTAATTTACATTGCCATAGGTATATAACATCACAGTAATCGTTTCGGCATTTTTTTTGAGTCATCTTACGAGTGCTAGTTATTAATATAAATGTTTCCCCATTTTGGCATCAAACCTACATTCACTAAGTCCGGGCATAAGGCATATCCTAATTGAACTACTATAACATACATAAATCTATCAGAATGTCTCCAGTTTTTCTTTTTTTATCTTCAAAAAAATTCGTGACATTGCATGTTAAGCACCGTAACTTAACGCCGTAAATAGTTTATTTTGCCGTAGAGTATATCGAATCCACGGCAATCGCATTTACAATCACAAGTTATCTTACTACCCACCGATAGTCTTTAAGAAATTAAACATACGTGTAAAATAAGAAATTTATGTAGGCATATGTAAATGTTAGAGCCAAAGCTATACCTTACTTACGTCTATTAGACATAATAACTCCTAAACTCATATCCCCGATATCCTTATCATAGTTAAGCGCCTACATTAGTAATTTCAAAAGGTCTGTACATATAATACCATGTATCTCCACTAATTAAGATAGTACGTCTTACTGAGTGGTCTCCGCAATTCATTAGCATATACATACTTTATTCTTATTACAATAAGCATAAGGTTCAAAATGCAACGATAAAATGCAATAGTTTCACTATTAATATATTTTGCTAGAGTAATTTGAGATTTAATAGTTGGAAATAAGATTGTTAATTGAGTTTTTGATGGAATTATGTGTTATAAATAAAGCTTTTAGGCTTGCAAAGATATCGCACGTTGCTTGGTGACCTAAAGAGACTCAATTAAATCGGTACCTTTTATCGTAATCGGTATTATAAAGCCTCTGTCTCTTCTAAGGCAAGATTAAGGTGTTCAATTTTTACTTTAATTAAATATTAAATTTTTACTAACTAATATAAATAGTTATAAATTTATATACAAAATACAAATATATATTTTGTTCAATTTATCTCTGCATCTTGTATATAATAGGGTAGGTAGAGGGAACCTTATGTTAAGAAACTCCGTTCCCAAATGTTAATTACACTCTATGATAAGGAGCAGAGCGAAGAACTGTAAATGATTAATTCAGTCGAGTGACAATCGAACCCATAACCTTTTCATTTCGGTCAGACCCTGTGCTGCTGTGCAACGACAGCGTCAAAAATATATTATACAAACAAATATCTACAATTTCTAATTGAAATCAGTTGCTTGGAATGCGGTTTACTGATAGTACATTCTTGGAGAACTGAAGCAAAGTTGTTTAAGTTATTATCACTAGTGATTATTCTAAGATTAACATTTAATTTATATATGATACCTATATGAGAATTAGTAAACTAAATCTTAATACATTTCAATATCTAATAAATTACTATATATAATTATTTCATAACAGCAATAAATATTATTAAATTTTTCGATTCCATTTTTGTAAGAAATGGGTACATCCTATTGAAAGAACAAAAACATATAATAATTAAACTTTGATACATATATATTCTATAGAGCACTAAATGTAAATTGCCTATATATTAGGTCGTCAAAAGGGGTGATATAACAAGTAGAGACGTGGTTAATTAAAATGGGCGGCGTTTGTAATGAATTATTGAGCTGAGAGCTAAGTGGATTATCGAAGGAACTTTATTACGGTGGTTAATGGAGGAATAGGGAAGGTGTTGTATCGATAAGTGGGAAGAGATGGAGCCAGTGGTGACGTGTCACTCTATTTTAGTCACAAAGCTGAGACGTAGTGTTTTCTTAAATTGTTAGTTTAACTCTAAAATACTATTTTTTAATTAAATATATTTTCGTTTCTTTTTTTTCAATATCTGTATCTGCGTGAAATATTTTAGGTATTATAAAAATATTATTTATAACAAAAGTAAAAATACAAGTGTATATATGTAATTTTAATATGTAAAAAATAATTGTCTATCGTCGATAAGAATGTCTCAATTATGAGTTAAATAAATTTCACTGGGTAATGTTTTTAAACCAATAAGCTGATTCTTTATAAAATATTTTGAAAACTAAAACGGAAATTGCCAAAGTTGAATTTGAAATAGTAAATTTCAACATCCATTGCATACTTAAATTGGAAAACTTACGATTTTCAAAGTTTATAAGTTACAAATCGATCTCTCGAGATATCAAAGATGAGGATACTCGTATACTCAAATCGTATTTAGTATAAGAACTCGATTCTATTGTCTAGGAACATCATATTAATTGCCTTGAAACCGTAAAACAAATTACATTAACATACATATGTTCAATTATAAAATTATAAAATATAATTATAAGCAAATATGTAACCTTAGGGTTGCAAAAGCTCAAAGCTCAAAATAATTTGGAGCATACGAAAAGTTTATCGATATTTCAAGCGCGGAATTTCCGCATCCCTCTAATTAGATAAGTCACAATGAAACTTCGCTTAAAACAAGCCAAAAGCGCCTGCTGGCAATTACTAATTTCTGTCTGATTATTTTGTAACTCGACAAGGATGATTTTTATTTCTGGAACAGGCGAAAAAAAAAAGAAAAACACTACAATCTGTTCACACTTTACTGTTTTTCTTCTGGCTCTCCCGCTTGGACGTGGACAAGCAGGAGAAGTCTAGTCTTAGGAAATTTCGGTCTCCACTCACCATCCAATTATAGAGACATTGAGTGTTGAGTGGCGAAATTAAACGCCGTGGCTATTTTTTATATTTTTATAGTCTATGCAAACGAAGTTGCGGGCTACAAATGTTAAAAACAAAATTCTATAATAAATAATTACTTGTTACTATTACTATAGGAATTATCATTAATATAATGTTTTAGAGCTTTTCATCCCTTCTAGTAATAAATATTACAATATACATCTTGAACATCTCATCCCTGTGGGAGCGTAACGGTTAATTCAAACAAATTTACGTAACAAATTTAGAAATTTAGACCTGCTTTATTAATTTCTACGCTTTTTCTCAACACTTTTTTTTACATTTTTACTTAATTGTGACTGAAAATGGGGATCTTTAACTAATTATTACATTTAGAGTTGATGCCGTCAGTATTGGGGAGAGATATCAGCTTCACGCAGAATCCTGCATTTTCCAGAATAGATGGAGAGTCCTTAGAAAATTTAGAGTCAAGATCAGCTTCTCACTTTTCACTTACATTGTGTGTTTAGTGACGGAACTCAAAACCGTATTTTCTTTTGACATTAGATTCTGTCACCGGGTCCTCTTTATCAATGCCAATAATAATTTTGAATTGTGCTCAACTGGCACACTCGAAACGCCATATATCAAGAATTCAATTCAATTCAATAATAATTTATATTAGAAATAGTTTAAGCTCTTCAGTTTCACAAGTTTTCAGATCTTTACCCCATTAAAAATAGAAAAAAGTTATTATCATTAATAAACATAGCAACACAGATATCAAAAGTCAAAAAGCATAAAATGAATCCGGGAAACGTTTTAAAGTTGGCCGGGGGGCTATCGTAAAAACACCTTGCATAATAGATGAATATGAATTTATTATTACTCTCAAGAATCTCTAAGAGAGTTTAAAGTCATTTTCAATGTAACTAATATATGTAGGTACATAGACAGTTTACTTTTATGTCGTTTTTCTTGTTTCAAACTGTTGATAACATTTTTAAGCAATTAATAGTAATTTTTAATATTTTATATAATTTGTCTAAGTTTTTTACAAATATATATAGCTTTTATAAAAAATACATGTATATCTCTCCTCCCCCTTTCCTACGTTCATGATTAAATGTATATAATAAAATATTACATTTAAAGAACCCTTATAACAACATTGTTTATTTATAGCCACTGTTTATATAATATCTAATATGTATATTACATACTATCAAAAATACAAAACTACCCTCAGAGAGTAGACAATGAGATTAGTTGGTTTCCCTCTATCCTCCTTCACCTTCACGAGCACGAGCGATACAAACGACGTGCTATAAAAATTAACGAGCGTACCTTCTACCTCCCGACATCGACGTCAATCACTAAAGGATTTGTTTTGTAATTCAGGAGACAACCTACAAGTAGCAATTATCCAAAAGACATCTGGAACGGCGTATGAACAGAATGACGTATATTTCTTTTTATATAAATACGATTTTCGCTCTTATTATTGAGGATAGACAGTAGATAATTCCGAGATTTACCAAACATCTTGATGAAATAAGTGAAACTGTTGATTCATTTCAATTTCAATCATATTGACTTGGATTTAGGTTGATTTTGCTAAAACGAGAGCGTCCCCTAATTCGAGTTTAATATTCACTTGCAAAGCAAAGAATTACCAGAAGAAATGAAGCAGGGATGGTAAATAAATAAAGGCCCCCAACATTACGTGTTAGGTGTACGCAATTCGATTTGTTCCTGTTATATAGATTGGCTTTTAGAATGTGTAAATTGATAAGGAAAACCTGAATAAGGTTCGGTCGTAAAATAGTTGTTTATGAGAAGGTTTAGCTGTAGTTTGTGGTCTATACGTTTTTTTTGGTCTAAATAAAAAAAATATGTAATATATTACGCACCGACATCAAAACCTTAGTCCTGGCCTAGCCTACCTTATAAGTGGCGCCTCAAGAGCGCTCTCAAGATCAATCTGAGAGTTGAGAGCGGTTTATAAATAAGAGCCTAAGCTTATTATATCTCACACATACATTACTACGGAATAATCGAATAAATTTTATATCGATAATTTTTAGCACAAATCAGAACTCATAAAAAAATTATTTAAGTCAACTTAATTACTAATAACAAAAATGAAAAAAAATACTATATAAAAATGAGTAAATAATCAAAAACAAACACTTTAACACTCACCAAAACACAAGCTAAAACCAACAACTAAACTCACGTAGTCGCATAAAATAACCTCAAGAGTGGAAGCAATAAAAGTGGGTACAATGTAAAAGAGCGTACATTCTTTTACCCTTAAATAATTGATCATCTAACTGCCGAGTTGTGTTCCTCATATAATATTCAAACCCCATACTGTTACCGCCTGGTTCATGTGATACGTATAACTAGATATTGGTTACATGGATTTTCTTATTTAAGGAGCTTTTGGTGTTTGGCACTAAGCTTTTACCTACGTTTTCGTCCCTGTGGTAGAGTGGAGAGCTGTCATGAAGAAAACTCTACTTTACATATGGCGCACTGATTGACACATGATAGTAATAAAAGTTCTGATCGCTTTCTATTCTTCAATTCTTTTCAGTTAAATCCTCATATGAGATGTTGCTCCTCAATCATCTTTAATGGCAAAATTTACAATGATCTAAAGTCTAAAGTACTGCTGTATTTTGATATTTCAGGATTTTTTTTTACTTTAGTTTTTTTTTCAAATTTTTCTTCGAAAGTTATTAGTGCACAAAAATGCAAAAAGCCTAACATTAAGTTAGTTAGGCGTTTGTTCGTTTTTTTATTTAGGTTTCCTTTATTTAATCGTTTTTTAATTTGAATTTAAAGCAAACCAGCTCGTCAGTTCTACTGATTTATGTGACATTTAACTAGATGTTGTTTACAATTTTCTTCTTTAACGATCTTTGAAGTGTACGCCGATTTGCATAATGTTTGCCAAATTAAAATGTTGATTGCTTAGCGATGCCTAATTGAATTAATTAATTAAGACTTTTTTTTTATTTTACATATTTAATATAATTTTGTTTATACATAAATGCTCTGACGCATTTAATACAAGATTAAATCTTATGTCTTTTCATTATACTATTTATTTATATAAATAAAATTGTAAGGTGATTGACTGACGGACTGAGCAAACCGTATACCGAATTTATTTAAACTTTGCTGATTAGATTTTTTTGTAAGTTATTTTTTTTTATTAACAAAAAATAAAAATAATAATCTTTAGTTTCATCCTGTATTCCTCATATAGCAGAGCAGATGGAGGGAAACCAAGTGCTAAGACACTCCGTTCCCCTAAAACACTTACGTTCCCCACTATTTTAGATGGGATAGATATCCTATATTATTAAAATAAATGGAAACATTTCTCAAACTTAGATTCGCCTTAAAATAGAAATATCTACATATACTTTAACAAAAAAAAGTAATGTTAATAAAATAAAAAAATCGTACAAGCAACCATTTACATACAAGTAATACAAGGTAAACAACTAGTATGTCAAACGGCCTACGCTCCTATCACCAATATAAATCAATGGCATCCGCAGTAAAGTTATGATTTCGAACAATTTTAAAGCATTCCCTTATCTCGGTATTAGAGTAGTCGTAAATCTCTCTTAACGTTGAAATGATATTCGTGTTTGAACGATTCTTTATCGTATGTCATTTATTACTGAAAAAACAATGTTGGTAAAATAAAATTATAGTATAACTAGTTTTTTGTCCTATAATTTTATTTGTGAGGCCACTCGTGGCGCAGGCCCACAGGTGCGCGTGTAAACGCGATAGGTTGTGAGTACGATTTCCACTCGAGGAAATGAAATATTAGAAAAAATATTTAAATCTATATTTCTTCGCCTTGGTGTCGAGGCCGATCTACCTATGTTCCGCCAAAATTCAGCGGAAAATGAGAAACGGAGTATCTTAACACTAGGTTAGATTAGGTAAGTTAATTTATTAATTAGTAAGTTTAGTTAATACTTAATTTATTATATGAATATTCATAAATTTTATAATTATTTACATATTATTTAAACTTAAATTAAAACTGAATTATTAATTTTATAATCCTATTTTATACCTTTGAAGGTCAAATAATTAAATAACGATTTCGTCAGATATTACGAAATCAGTATGTTTTACGAGATGATTGGCTATTTTTATCACATGAGGCGTTTCTTATATTTTTAGTACTAAGTGCTAAGAAGTGCTAAATCATGCATCTGCACTATACTAACCCCTGGAAGTAATAGTTCGGATTGAAAAATATATTTTGTGTTAGATAGTACAATTATCGAGAAAAGTTTTGGCTATATCTTATTACGTCTTTTTTCGGTATAAACCATGAGGTTTATATAACCTACGGTCCGCGTTACGTCGGGTCCTTAGAACGTGGCATGTGTCGTACACAATTCTTAATTATTAATATTATTAACAGACAAAGCCCTAAATAAAAGATAGTTATTAATAAATAAACTACAAAATACTAAAAAAATAACCAAATATGACTGACACATACACTTATAGCCAAAAAAATCACTATACCGATATAAAAATCAAATCCTACTCAAATATTAAGTCTCATTAAGTACAGATAAAAGAAACCCGTTTGTCATAGATTAAATATTTCATTTGCGGCCTTATCTATATACAGTGACATTTGGAATAAATAACATCTAAATATCACAATGATTGAATTACTTAAGCCCCGGTGGCTTAAAAACAGGTAGCCCTCATATCGTTATTATAATAGATTATAACTTCCCTTTGGTTCACTTGTATTTCATAATTTGATAATAATTTATCTATTGTTTTTAATATTAATAGTTTTTTATCAATTTTATTTCATATGGATAAGTCATCGCGGGGCATTGAGATTGGATATGGCTTTAAACGCTGTGGTTGTAAATTTGATCCTTATTGTAAAGGAATTATTCCTATTTCTCCGCTCTTCGCCCTTGTCTCAAACTCTGGTGAAAATTTCTTTCCAATTTTCTTGAAAACAAGTTCTTTTTATATACTGTGCTAAGAGAAAAAAATGAACAAAATAAGCATAAGAAATAAATAGAAAAATATTTCGTTTCTTTTTTGATGAAATTAAAAGGCACAAAGTACTACTACTAAGACATATTTTCTTTTAGAAGGTAAAAAAAATAATTCTTATTAAACAGGAGAAGAACTGTTCTAATATGTGCTTACTTTCCATCAAATCCATCCGTCGTGAAATAAACGTGTAATTTCTGCGTTCTGATATTAAACATAAAACAAAGCGCGGCGTTAAGTTCCGCCACTAAAGACGCTATTCCTCGAAAATTCTACGAAAAGTGAGAAACGGGACGTCCTAACATGAAGTTCTCTCTGCCTACCTTTTTATAAACGAGATACAGCACGAAATCCAAAATCATCACGCATACCATAATGGAAATTATATCAATTCAACAAATACACAAAATTAAATGTATTTAAAATCTCCAAACATAAGTTGAAACTATCAGTAGATAACGACTAAAACCAGTGTCGAGGCGCGTTAGCTATAAAAATATAAAGGTTCTATCACACTATCAGCCGCAGTACGCATTAGGTATCTATAGTGTTAATGACAGTTTATCGTTTATTATGTAGTTGCTGGTTCGAGGCCTTTTCTTTGGAAACGTATGGGAGAGTAAATAATTTGGCATTTTTTGTAGTTATGGTGGGATAAGGGGGGGTCTATTTTTTTCAAATAAGCTAGACAAAGGTAGCTGCTTGGTAACATAGTCTTATAGATACCAATATTAAAGAGTAAGGAGTGTCTTATTATTATGTTTCCTTTTCCTTTCCTTATAGAAAAGAAATAATAAGGAAATAATTTACAAAAATCCATTTCAATATTATTTTTTTGTGTTATCATACATATTTTAAAATAACACAAATAAATAAATAACTTGCCAATTCACCCATACCCAAACAAAGGATAAGAACCCGCGCCAGTACCGGTATCGGTGCGGTGGCGCCGTGCTATCAGGCTGTTATCAGAACTCTACACAAACATCGCTTGTCCATTAGAGTGTAATCGCCACCACGATGCCATTGTCTCACAGGAGCAAGGGGTTTTGGTTTTCCTATTTTGTATTGTTTTTTCGTATTTGTTGTTTTATTTTTTTGTATTATGAGGCCAGATGTTTACTGCAAACGTGACAGCTTGTGGGTTCGATTCCCATTCGAGCAAATTAAATATTTAATATTTTCATTTCTTCGCTCTGGTTTAGAGGCAACAATTGCTTAATTAAGTAATTATATTTTTTTCTAAATAATCGAACCACAAAACAATCCTAGGATTGACATTTTTCCTTTTATTTTCGTTTATCTCCCAAACAGAATAAATATTTCATTCCAATATAAGGATTGACTTCAATATAATGATTTGAACATTTAACATTACGCCCGAGTGTAGAAATGGCAGTAATTAATCGATTAACCATAATAATTTATTCAATAAAATAAAGCCTTATCGTAATCTCGACGATCACTGTGATAGGAATTTTAATCAGATGTATGTAGAAGATAAGACTCTTAAAGCGTTTATTAAGTCAATGTCGACTATTAGCTTTAAAATAATAGAACTTCAAACACTTTTAATGTAGTTATTGAATTTTAAAGAAGTTTATTTAAGGATAATTATGGTATAAGCTAGTTTAAATTGGTATTTATGGGGTCGTTTGTATGAGTTATTTATTTTAAGGCCTGATCTATTAGATGAGAACAAAAAATTTTGGTTATTGTGTATTATGGAGGCCAGTCGTGGCACTGAGGTAAACGTGACATATCATGGATTCAATTCCCAATCAAGGAAGTGAAGTATTTAAAATGTAGCATTTACTCGCTCTAGTAACGAGGTAATGCGAGGCCTTGAGTTTTGTCACTGGGTGATAGAAATGTTTTAATGGAGACAGAGTATCTTAACACTAGGTTCCAGGTTCCTAGTCCTACCTACCCAGTTATATGCGGGAGATAGCGTGAAGATAAAGCAAATCAATTCAATTTTATAATTGATATGGCGTTTAAATATACCAAATTAATATCCTAAATGTAGCACTGTTTTATTTTAACCAGAAATAGATATTGTTTTTTATCTTATACATAATTGGCTAATAATTAACTATTCTAATGAATTTTGCCTATGTTAATGTTCATTATTCAAATTAGTACAGAAATTCAATAAAGATTACAGTCACAAATCTTCATCCACTCATTTACTATAAAGGGATGGCATCTAAAATATTATAATAAGGTTTCTCGTGAAATAAAAACTTTATAATTACTCCATTTTAACGAAAGCACAAACCGATCGACCTCGTTAAACAGTCGTTACACTTAAAACCGTTAAGAACTTTAAACTATAAACATTATATTTAATTGGTCTTCGTTTACTTCGGAATGAGAAAGATATCAAATGATATAAAATTAAAGCTTTATAACAAAATCCTTTATTCGAAACTTGTCGTATCTTAATTGCATATATGTACATATCAACATACTAACTCTGGCGGAGCTTAATGCCGCGCTTTGTCTTCTTACCAGAACGAAGAAAAGTAAATATTAAATAATTTATTTCCACGACTGGGTATCGAATCCAATACTATCGCGCTTAGAGTCGTACGCATGTGTCTCTGCATTTCTTTTTAATTAAACATGATCGTAATAAAAATATTGTAAAAATTACACTTATAGCTGACTTGTCTGCATTTTTGTTCTGTTGCGTATATTCCCGTACCCGTAGGAATTTTGAGAATTCCTCTGCTAACTCCTCCACACTCCCTTACCTACCAGTCTAAATTTCACCTACTAAGTCTATGGTTTCGTCAGTAACGCAGGAATTTTATATGGATTATCGTGCAATAATGCTAATAAGCAAAAAATATCTTTAGAGTGGTACTAAAATGTATCATGAATCCGTTTTATCTTAAGCTACCGACACCTCTCTTAAGTATTTTATTATTAGATACATTATAATAAAATTTTATTTATATATTCAATTATAACATTACTTCATACATCCTCTTAACATAATATAAATAAAACAATATATTTAAAACAATCGCTACCCACAAATCTTTCAACCTACTCATGGGATTTTAATGAACTTTTCACTAACAGAAAAAGTTATTTTAGAGTTTATTACTAAAAATGCACGTATTATTAGAGTAAATCTGAAAATATTATATTATAAAAACATTTTTTTCTCTCACTCAACAAAATCAGAAATAACGAAATAACTATCAATAATCTATATGTATGTACGAGTAGTCAACGTTGGTAAAGACGTGAATATACCTCTAGTTTTAAATATTAGTATAAGTAAATAAATGTTTATTTTTAGATTTATTGAAATCGTTTACTCATTTTAACACTTGAGTTCAATAGCTTAGTAATTTTAAAATGGAATAAATTTTATATTTAAGTATATTCAATTACCATTTTT
Organism: Heliconius cydno galanthus; assembly: GCA_036379175.1. Lineage (NCBI taxonomy): Eukaryota > Metazoa > Arthropoda > Insecta > Lepidoptera > Nymphalidae > Heliconius > Heliconius cydno. The sequence continues at coordinate 380,821 of JAKRZM010000199.1, forward strand.
TTCTCACCATTTGATTATTGTAAGATAAAAGTTTACATATCCAATGTTTCCTCTCACTTGTTAAGAGGAAACACTGGATATGTAAACACAGCATGTTAATTTACATGTCACTGGTACATCTTTGTAATCTATAAATTATTGAGAATTTGGAGCCTTTTAATGTATGAATTAATTTATTATAACAAAAAGAAGAAATCTATTGATGATTGAGATGTGCACTGATGGCTGTGAGTTCGAATCCATTTCGGGAGAGCATTTTTTTTAGTTTTTAGTTTAAAAAACATATATTCGAATAAATTCTTTTCATACTCGATTTTTTTTTTGGCAATGAATAGTGTAAGAGCGTTTTAACACTACATTCTCTCTACATTCCAAGAAAGCAAAACACTTAAAAAACAACGGTTTCTCGGATGCACGGGTTCGAGTCCTGTTACGTTATAATTTTTATATATTTCTGAATATTTTTTCTAGGCTATTCAATAAATAATATAAAAAAATACATACCTCCATTTCGTTCTACGGTTCTGAAACCAAGTTTTCACTTGGGCATCAGTCATTTTCAATGTTTTCGCCAAGGATGCTCTTTCTGCTGATGCTAAATACTTCTGCTTGTGGAACCTCTTTTCTAACTCAGCAATTTGCATTCTCGTGAAGGACGTCCGCGGCTTCTTGCGTTTGGGGGGTGTTCTGTTTTGGTAGGGATGTCCGATCCGCCTCGTTATGGGGAATGAGGCTGTGGAGTAAAAATATTTGTTTAGTCACTTTCACTAATTTAGAAAATGTTTTATTTGGTATAAATAGAAAAAAATATAGAGCTTTTAGAGAGAATGAAGAAATAATCGTTTAATATATTGTTCAATTAGCATGTAAACATAATTATAAAATCATCGTATTTTAAAGATAAATTTTCAACTGAAAGTATCTATAGAATTTGCAAATTTTTTATAAGTATCCGTAAAGTTCAATTTAAAAAAAGTATGTATTATATGTATTTTTTAATATAACACATATTTGAATTTACATAAACATATTATACTTTTTAAAAATTCACTAGAATTGCTATTTCTTTGAATATTACAAAAATATTTAAAGCTTATTTAGATATTTTTGTTTATTTAGACGATGTATTCATAGATTTCAGATTTACACAATTAAAAAATAAAATATCTTAGATGAAGGTAGAACAACAAAAAAAGTAAATCGTAAGTAATAAAAAAAATAAAAGTTGAGTAAATACAATAAAATACAATTTAACAACGGATGTAATAACTGAAACATTAAAAGTAATAAGAACATTTATGTAAATTTCAGATTTCACATAAAAAAAAACAATTACAAAACATAATAATATAAACAATCCAACTACTTATCAGAAAATAGCATCAGTGCTATTACACAAAATGCTTAGACTTGCCGTTCATTTAAATTTTATCTTTGTAATTGAAATCACGAGTTAATCGAGTCGAATGGCGTTCAGTCATTACAGAATGTTATGAATACATAAATAAAAAAAACCTCATCAAAATCTTATATACGATTGGTGGGTACTTGTATAGTAATCAAAAATACTTTATCCATATTAGCGTTAAACACAGGCTTGGTTGCTGAGGTAACCGCAACCGTAATGGCCGCTAAAAGCCACTTTAAAAAGGACGCCACCGTTGTAACAGTTGAAATGTATTTGATATTACCCTTGTGATTATGAGTTCGATTATTTTCGTATATTTAGTGCTAAAAGTTGTGGTTTTCATTCTTTGGTTAGACAGAACGCGGCGTTAGGTTTCGTAACTAAAAATAAAATTCTCTTGTTTGGGTTGAAAGTGAGTAACAGAGAGAGTGGTCTTTTATAGGCATATTCGCAAATTAAACACGGAATGTTTATTTTAACTGATTAACCGGGAAAACTTAAAAATAGCTAACTGTATTTTTAAATGAATATTCTATACAATAAGCATCCTACGACTTAAAAATGCAAATAAAAAAAACAATTTATAAAACAATTACGAAATTAAAATAATCCTCAATCATCTCTAGTGTAGTGGTTATGAAAATTACTTAAAAACCTGAAATTCAATAAATTACGTTTAGATTCGACGCGATTGGTCGCTCTGTGGCGGATCGATTTGCATTAAATGGGCCGTAAGATGAGATCATGTCTGCTTTAACTAGAACTGTATGTAATTCGAAATAACATTCGGTCGTCGGTATTCATTTAATTTTTGTTTTGTTATTAATTGGCAACAAAGGCTTTGTGTTCGTGATGCATAACAGATTACATATATATTATTTAAATTTTTTTTAATTCAAGGCTTAGGTATTTTGTTTAATAAATTAAGGTTCCGTACCTCAAAAGGTGAAAACGTAATCCTAATAGATGATCTTATTTATTTTCTGTCTATCCGCCTGTCAAGAGCTTTTATATCAAGAACGCTTGAAGGTGTCAAGATGAAATGAATATCAAATAATTATGTCTATGTTCCCTAAGAGTACAAAAAAAATATATTGGTTGACTGAATCCTGCGAATATATTTCTTAATTTAATTTTGATTGTTACCGTTTCCCTTTCGTGATTTTTCTTATGCATACATACATACATAGCTTCACGCTTTATCCCTAGCGGAGTAGTCAGAGAGAACGGCACGCCAAACGCTACGGTCTTTACATACATACCTCTTTCGCCTCGTCCACTGTCATCAACCTCTTCATACATGCCCTCTAGAGGGTCCTCATGCTTTTTACGTGACCTTCCTTCAGTATCTTTGTTATATTACTGTGTTTTATTTTTCTATTTATTTTTCTCTTTATTCGTATAAGATAATGATATTCATGTTATTCCTAATCAAGTAATGTATCAATTTACATATAATTTTCATTTCGTGACTACAACCGTACAAGTAGATGTGTATTTTATTTTTAAAACGTAAAACTGAATTAAACGACGCGCTCTCATTGGTTGAAGCGTAATAGCAGCTTCGTAAAACCGCAAATTACGTAGGTAGTTTTAAACATAAGTACTTACATATTTTCACTCTGTATCCCACACATATCTCGCTAGGATAGGCAGCGGGTACCGGGGAAACTATTGTTAAGACAATCTGTTCCCATTAAAACACTTCCGTTCTCCACTTTCCGCCGAATTATAAAGGCATTCAGTTGCGAGACTCAACATTCCACTTTGCCTTGTCACCAGAGAGAGGAAATGAAAATATTAAATATTTTATTTTCTCAAGTGAGAATCGAATTCACAACCTGTCGCGTTTACATTCACGCACGCCACGACTGTCCTCAAATCCTGGATTTGTAAATTAAATTTATAAATACCTAGTCGTTGCCCGTAACTATATTTGCGTGGACTTAAGACATAAACTAGAAAATTTCAGGTATTCTCGTTCCAGCAGGAGTTTCGAGAAATCCCCTCTTACTTTCCAGACATACATGCGTTATTTTAACGTTCTACGTTGCCCGTTTACTTTACCTAGTTAGGCTAATTAATAACAGTAGAGCTTTTTTATACAGATTTTTCGTTCATTATTATGTTATTGTTAATTTTTATTTTTATTTTAATGCAACCTGATATTATTATTAATAGCTTATTCTGAAGTAGTTATAGAGTTAAGTTCTTAAAATAATTTCACTATTAAATAATTATATTCAATTTTATATCGGTATTAGTATTGAAGTAATTTTATCTTTTTTTAATTTTATAAAAGAAAGTGTAAAAACAAGCTTACGACGTTAAAATGTAAGTATAAAGTAGAATTATCTAAATTAACATAACAGGTCAATATGAGTAGTTATTTATGTATTTAATGAGTAATATTGAAGTTTCCTATACTAGCATATAATTAAAAAAGCTTACAAAGCTTTTAGTGTTCAGAAACGAATAAACATAATGTATCTCGATTTATTAGGTGTGCTCGAATGTGTAGAATTAATTTCGTGTTATCTTTACTTTTAATACCTATATATATCGTGTACTATAAATTACCTAACTTTAATATATACGAGTATATGTAATTTATATATATAACGGTATTTCCTCGCATATAGCACGGTAAGTTAGTCTCTATATGTGTCTGTACTGCTAAGATACTCTATTTTCCACTTTCCGATCAATTTTCACGTTATTGCACGTCGGGTCAGTCAAACCTTTAATGCTATCCACCTTTAATGCTAACCAGCTATGACTCGGTGTTGCCTGACAATATTTTTTAGTATAAATACCCTCTAAAACTGATCTCATACTTACGTTAAGTATCATTAAATAATAGGGAGAGTTGGATGTCTATTTAAATATTTTTAAACGTCAGCCATAATTTCAAAATAAAACCGTGCTAATTTTTATTCTTTTAACGTCCAAAATATCCTTAAATATTAGTAAGTATAAGAAATTAATATAAGCTATCTATATATTGCCTTTTCTGGGCTTATGCTACAATTATATTGCAATAAAATATATAGAATTTTAATATAATAAATAAATTGCATAAATTAATGAAGATGTCGTGATGAACACATCGCAATTTGATCAGTAATCATGAATTACTAGTAAAATAATTATATTTCTTATTATTTATAATCAATATAAGAATTTATTCCAATAAGAACTATTTCAATATATCTTCTATAGATAATATACCTACTACAGGTAAATCTCTTGCGACGTGTTTTAATAAATGAAATAAGATTTTTTTCCCATATTAAACAAAAAAAAATATATGAAAAAAAGGTAATTATTAATTTCTATATATTTCAAATTTGATATTTAACTCTTATAACGTTGAAAAATTTATATTATTGTAAATATTAAATAAATCATAAAAAAAGTAACATTTTTAAAGATATGTTTTTGTAAGCTTTAATAATAAATAGCACTTTAATATTTTGTTTTCATTATTGAAAGTTTTTATTAAAGAAAGAAAATTATTTGTATACAAAATAAAACAATTGTTTGCATCAAAATAAATATATGTACATATATCATATATGTACTGTGCTATACCTACGTCACGCGTCAGAGGAGGGTTGTATAACAAGATTTGGTCGCCCTAATCCTGTTAGGGTATGATTCATGCGTACCCGCTACCCACATACTACAGCCTCACGAGGCTTTACCAAATAATGCTATAAGGAATAATTCTATATTAAATTTGTATTTATTATTCATGTTATTCTCTTTAATGGTATTTAAAAGTTCTAGGCGGATGTGATATTTTTTTTTTTATTACATTTTGTAAAATTTCGATATATTAAAGTTGGCTACGTAATATCATTGTTATTTCAATTTAAAGCATTTTGAATAGACATCGTATAGTTTTTTGTATTTCAGTACACATGAAACGATAAAGAAATTATTTTTTAAATATTTTATTTATTATATTTTATTAAATTAAGCATTTTTTCTTTACAAAAATATATTAATCATGTTTATTATATTCATTATTGAAATCTGTTTTATATTTGTCATCCATCTTTACATATCTACATTTTCTTCTATTATTTGTAATGAAATCTTACTGAAATCATAACTTAAGTAGCTTTAGAAAGACATTTATATTGCTTCAAATAATTTGCAGGACACATCAAATTCCTTTCTATATCTTCTTTCAACATCTTCTTAAAAAGTCATATTTTTTCTTAAAAAAATAAAAAGGGACCAATCAGGAAACACGTTTACTATTTACGAGAACTTAAAAAGAATGCTGAAAGGATGAAATTAAAATCTACACAATCCCCCGTCAAATGAAATGAATATTAAATAAGCTAAAGTAGGTAAAATGTAATAACACTAAGTTAAACGCGAAGAAAAATTAGCAAATAAATTAACATTGAAGGGTTTAACCATCTCGGGTTACCCTTTATGATATTATCCCTTTGGGCGGGTTCCCTCGTACCCGTCCGCCGGATTCACTGTAAACGAATTTGAAATATTGTTTTAATATTAACTTTACTTCAAAAATATACAAACATATGTAAGAATTTGTTATTTTATATGAAATGAATCTATTGATAAAGAGTATTTAAGATAGCTATATAAAGACAACAAGTATCTAAGTACATTAAAAAGAAAAAATAAACATTAAGGTTAAAAAATTGAAAATTAACGAGTACTTCAATGCATCTACTTAATATTTCACCAACTCATTTCAGAGGCGCTTTAAAAAATTATTCATCGAGACGCGTCGGCTCAAATTTCGCGCCACTAACGTTCTATGTTTCAGGTTAAAAAGCGGGAAATTCTCAGTCATATTTACTCGCCACCCCACGGGGGGGCTGCAAGACGGATGCTTGACGTCTAATTGGACTCAACGTCGCTAGGGATTGGAGGCAGACGCTCCATCACTCCAACAGTCGTATTTGTCCACGCCTGCTCTCCAGCCCCGTATATGATTTAACACCTACCCATAAACAACGATACGTTTGCCTTTTAACGTTTTACGACTATATCTAATTTGGGACGTTAATTACGATACAATCAATCAATCAATATAATGGTGCATTATAAAATATTTAGCACCAACAAATTTGTAGTCGATAAACATTTTTTTCCTCCCATCAAGTCTTATTAAAATTGCGTTTATTGCTCGTAAATACTGAATCCGGGCGGTGCGGAATCAGAAAAACGGTAGTGCGACGCTACATTTTCCAATTACGAGCGGACAGTGGTCCGGAATGGAAAAAAAATGGACAAAATCTCATACATATTGTAGGAAACAACCGATACCAATCTGCTAGTTAGGTTATCAAACGAGCCTGTGCAGGGAGTACTGTGTATAGTACAGCACAGGAGCTCATGGAATATTCAAGAGATGAAAGCGGGATGCAATCGGGATACGTAGTTGCAGTGAAACATTGCAGTCGTTGGGACAAAGGGAGGTTTATGATGTTGAGCTTTTAGTACTTTTTACTCTAAAATGTTCTTTTTCGTTTCACGTGTGTGGAGTCTAGATTTAATGTTATTGCTAGTATGCATTGTTAGGTCGTTACCTTCTATATTTCTCCCATAATTCACTACATAATGATGGAATCTATGGTTTTATGTAGGTTGATGGTGCAAGGCGGTGCTTAGCGTGACTGCAAATTTGGATATTATTTGCAACGGTAATTTTTTATATAGGAACCATTTGTAACGTGCCTTTTTTATCTCCTTTATACGTAAACCAGAGTTTAACTTACATTATCCAAAAAAATAAAAATGTACAGATTTACTATAAGCCAAAGAAAAAATGGCATAGAATAAGAAAATTGTTTTTGGATAGCATAAATATTACTTAACTTGGCCTTCTGTGTTTACCTCAAATGCCTATTTCTAATTAGAATGTACTGGTGGTATTTGCATATTATGCGCATTTTAAAACTACATACATAACAGAAAATTACTATAAAATATTATAATACCTGAGTAACTACCAATCTTGTTTCTTTCGAAACTTCTGTATTTTCTTTTTAATTAAAAAAATATGCTTATAAGAGATTCCAACGTAACCACCAGTTAATGATAACCATGAGATCTTCACATGAAGAATCATTATCTACACGCTTGCTGTCATTAAAATGATGTCCATACGTTGTCATCATCATCGCTCGTTCTGGCCGTTACAAAACCTAATTAAACATAATTTAGCCGGTTTGTCTTTCACGTAATTAGTCCTAAACACGTATAATAAGGCTTTGTTTAAAACCTTCCATATAATGTTATTTTCGAGTTGTAAAAAAGGTTTTTATTGCGAATTTTATTTTTGTTACCGAATTCTTGTGTAAATCAACATTTAATGTATAATTTTGAGTAAACGAAGGGTTAAGTGATATAATGTCTCTGTCTCTTTTTTATTGTTATATCACTACGTATTTTAAATGAAAGAAGTAAGACACTAAGTCATTTTCGTCTAACCCGCTGAATTGAGGATGTATAACGATAAAAAAGTAAAGTATATAGGCATTTTTTACCATGGGACACTTCCAGGATGATCTAATCTCAATAAAATATAACCAATATAATATTTTATGTACGAGTTTCTCCGTCTCCCGGCGGCAGCTTTCTCATATATTAACACTTTTGAAATATAGCCATTTTTATGATCTCCCATAATATGGATTGGCGATAAAACATATGAACCTTGATCTATTTGAACTTTACTACTTAGTATAGGCTATTATTTTAAATTTCTGTTTTAATATAAGTTCATATTATATACAGGTAAAACACTTACACGCTGTAAAGAGAATGCCGTTATGCTAATGCAGACAACTCATTTTATATTCATATATTTTATTTTAGTTTTAGTTATATTAAACTGAAACACTGAAAACCTAGAGATATATAACTTTTTTCTTTTTTCTAATCTGTATCTATATCAAAGAAGGTCGTCGTAGGGCGGCGGCACATCGTCGGACTGTAAATGCAATGGTTCTGAGCTAGAGTTTTACCAGCCATATGAAAACTCATAATATGTATTATGTTACGAGATCGTTTTGTTTGAAAAACACATAAAATGCTTAATCTAGTTATTTATAATTTAAAGCTGAATTTAATATGTCTAATATTACATATTTATTTAATCCTTATTGTAAGATCGATATTTATAAAATTTAATAAAATAAAATATTTAAATCTAATATAGTAATCTAATAAACTTAGAGTTTAGTACCTTAGAGGTTATTACCTAGTAGATTCGTGGAGCACATTTGTAGTGCGACTGAAAACGAAGCAGGTTATGGGTTCGATTCTATTTTGAGGAAATAAAATATGTAATAATTTCATTTCCTCTGGTAACGAAGCAAAGCGTGGCATTCAATTACGCCACTCAACCTTCAATACCTCCAGAATTAGACTGAAAATGAGGAATAGAAGTGTCTTAATAGAGACGGAGTATCTTAACAATAAGTTCCCAGGTTCCCTCTGCCTACCCTGCAATATGCGGCATACAGCGTGAAGCAAAAAAAATATCAAGAAATATTCCAATTTTTAAAAATTCTTTAAATATTGTAATATTAAAGTTTCAATATAAAAGCTCAAAGCTTTCACACAAAGAATATTTAATAGTAAAAGTGTGGTTTCAGGGGATTCCAGACACGCCTATATCATCGCGGAGGCGCGTCAAATTTTCATAGCGTCTCGGGGGAAATATGGCGGACGCGTTATCGATGTTTTAGTGTATCGATGATTTTGGGGCATTCTGTATACCTAGCTAGCGTATGAAATATGAATACATTTTTAATACGTAGGTAGTGGGTTTTGGTGTATTATTTTTTTCATTGTCGCGTAGATTTCGTATTTGTAAGGTATAATTTGAGAATCGAGTGGTAAAGAAATAAAAAAAATTCTAATGGAATTAACGAATTTTAACAGAAACTTAATGCCTCAATCACATATTTCTGTTACATACCTATATATTGAAAAGAGCTTAAAAATAAATCCTGAATTACAAGCAGTTACTATTTAGTTAGTATGTACTGTATGTCTCAAACGCATAAACTGCTTTAAAAAAATTAAACCTATTTGTAAGTAATTCCTTGCATTAATTATTTATCATTATAATTTTATATACTCTACAACAAGATTAAAATTTTAGAACCAATTCTTATTTATGGAAACAAGTCACGTATTTATAAATCGCTCTCAAGTCTGAAATATATGTATTTATGAATGAAAACGGCATCTCAAGATTGACCTCAAACTTGAGAGCGGCTTATAAATACGGACCTAAGTCACTTTTCATATTTCCAAAATAAAGAAATATCATATATTCATGAAACAGTTTTGCTTATGAATTTTGACTGTAAAGTATCAGACATCATCACATTTCACTTTGGAGGAACGCACTTAACGCTGTATGGGAGTAGGGGTGGTATCAATGTTTTATTATCCTGATGATTTGTTGGGACTAGGCTGAAACGAAAAGTTTCAATAGAAAAAGATTATCTATTCTTCTTTTTTGAACGATGTCGTGGTGCAGCAATATAGCGTGACTGTAAACGAAACGGTCGTGGGTCCGATCCTCACTCGGGGGAGGAAACTTTCTCATTTCCTCGCTCTGGTATCTAGATAAAGATCGAGAACCAGAGCGGCCTTGAGTTCTGTCTCTCAACACAAAGGTCTATTAAATTTGGCGGAAACGTGGAAAACCGAGTGTTGTAACATTATTTAAATAGGTTTTCTCTGCCTACTCTGTTATAGGCGTGAAAGTATTGTATATTATCTAACGTATGTATGTATATTCTCTCGATTGATTATGGCTCATTTTGCGCGAAAGCTGGAAGGATGTGTCAAGGACCATATATGAGCGATATATTATTTTAATTTATTTTAATATGTTAGAAAAGTGAAAATAGAACGTTTTTTTTTGTTTCCATAAATAATAAACCTATTTATGGAAACAAAAATAAAAATTATTTGCATAAATATAATAAGGTTTATTATTTACATAAATAATAAACCCGTATAACAAAACCCTATAGATACCTTCACGGCATCACCGTATATGCCGTCAAACTTTCAACCCGCCTCGTCGGGGAATACCCGATATTATTATTTTAGTATCGATGATATTGCGGATTCCAAATTAGATGTTGAGAGATTACATAGTTTGGAATTCTGTTATTTTGACGTGTTGTCTGCACGTTTAATGGAATCTGTATAGTTAAATAGCTTTGTAACTATCATTTTTTTAGACAATAACTGACTATATCTAAAAGCTCTATTCACAGAACTTTGTAAATAATATGTGATCTAATTAATTATTATTTTTTGGCAGAGGGAACCTGGGAATCTAGTGTCAAGATAGTCCATTCCCCATTAAGGCACTTTCGTTTCCCACTTTCCGCCGAATTCTAGTGGAATTACGTGTTGTGTGACAGAACTTAACCCAACGTTACTAGAGCGAGCTATGTGCGAGATACAGCTCAAAAATTATAATCCTGAAATTAAATTAAACCACATGTATTTTTTATATTTGTAAACATTTTTTTCAACCTGTAATTCCAATGGGGGTACTCATACGACTTCTTACTTCATATAATATATCAAGTAGTTTCTATCAACTATTCTCTATAATATTTTTAATTATTTATATTATTCTGATAACTAAAACAATAAATTCAAAGATTTTCCAAAATAACTTCATATAGACAAAAAATATTACCTTATTCATTTCAACTTTATTCTAAGGTTCCACCATACAAGAAACACTTCACTCTCTTTTACAATACAGACTATTACAAGCAATTTCGTTCAATATTTAACGTTTATTAAAATGGCACATTTATTGGTGTAAATGGCGGTAAGTAATAAACGACTTGAAACGTCAATTAAGTATATACACTATTAATCATGGGTATACGATCTCGTCGGCCACTTCAAAGGCTCTTATGCTTATTTATATAGGAGAACTGCGTATTCTTGATATTGTTATTTGAAATAAATACGTTAAACTTCATGCAAATAAATGTTTAGATAGTTCTGTGAATCACCTGTCACAGGTAAGCTTTGCTTGTTGGTATAAATCCCATAAAAAAAAATAAAAAGTGAGGAAACATAAGTATAAAGTTTTCCATCATCTGTTTTTTTGTTTCTAGGCTTAAATATTTGAAGAAAAATGAGGAGATTAAAAAATATTTTGAAGTTAAAATAGGTAATTTGAGTTTAAAAATATTGAAAATATTGATTTTGTTGTAAGTCAGAGGCACACGAATGTTCTTCGAAAACCACATATCAATAATTGTATAGGTAACACATAATTATAGGTATAACATGACCTTGTCAATGGATTACCATTGTTATACTTAATTTAGTCAACTACGAGTACTAATACACTGAGACCGTCGTGGCACTGTGGGCATAGACGCGTCGGATGCGGGTTCGATCCCGACTTGGGGAAACGACATATTCTCGCCCTGGTAAACGAAGCGTAGCGTTAAGTTACGCCACTCAACGCACAATGTCATGGATTTTTTTTAACGGAGGTAAACTACTGAAATTATATCAGAAATAAGTATTATTCTATTATTATATCGACAGACGATGAACAATGAACTTATGAGAAAATATATTTATTATAATTGACGCCCATATTCCAATCAACAGCCTCAAGTCGTGATTCATTTTCGTCAACACATATAATATAACTCAATAAACAAAAACAAAACAAAAAATAAATAAAATGGAAGACATTGGTACAAATAAAACAATTACAGAACTAAATTGTTTTACCCGTCTGCTCGTGCGCGCTCAGGTAAGGTTTTGACCTAAATTATAGACCTACGTTTATTAAGAAAAATAATGGAATGATGCAAATCGTGCGTTGTTAGATTGGAGGGAATTACCTACTAAATATTTGAAGATTTGTATAATATCTTTAGAATCTAATGACAAAATACAAAATAGGTATAGTTATTTTTCAGGTTTACGCTTTATCGCGCTTATAGTATGACCTGTAGAGATACCCTAGTGTCAAGACACTCCGTTTTGACGGAAGGAAACATTGTGAATTATTTTATTAAACCAAGGTAACCTTATCCGGTAGGTAATTCAAAATTAATGCACATTTAAGAATTAAAGCATCAAAAAGATATTATATTTGCAATACCATTTTTCTTTTCGTTATAACAAAAATGTTAATCATAATTAAGTAAGTAGTAAATACTTAGTTAACTTTAATTGATTAAAATCTTATAAAACTTTAATCAATTAAAATTAAGCTTCTTTTACTTCTATAATGTACAACTTAAAAGCTTTATCAGCCTAAAGAGATACCTTATTGAGGTAAACGTGGACTTTATCGTAAGAACCACGAAAAATCTTATCAAAATATAGAAATCCCGGTGTAAGGACGCTAGTATGTGATATCTCTACATACAGATGAACGAACAAGCCTCGAATCTAATAGTAATTAAAGATCGATTGTCGATAAAATGGAAATTAGACATTGGTGATAAACTATGAGTTTACATGAAAGAAACATGTATGTTACATATTTATGTTGTACTGGGTTGCCACGGTATGTTGTTTTATAGCTTACTCAGATAAGGCCAAAGGTTTAGTTTTATAAGATTAAATAGACATATATGTATGCGTTATACAACTAAATTATATCAAAATATTTGTTCATAGAAATAATGTTTTAAAATAATTCCAACAAAATTAGAGGTCCTCGTAGAGCAACAGGATAGCGTCGGACTGTAAATGAGACGCGAAGGTTGTAGGTTCAATCTCCGTTCAAGGGAATGATTATATTTATTTTTATCTTCTCGCTCTGGCAGACAAGGCGCGACTAAATTCCACCACTCGACGCATCTCGAAAGTCGAACGGAAAGTAGAGTGTCTTAACAATAGGTTCCCTCTGCCTACCATTCTATCATAACATAATATTGAAGAAATATTAACTTGAGGACAAATGTGCCAAAACAGTAAGCCTTTGTGGCATATTTTCATAGCCTTACACTCTTTAACCTTTTTTCATTCTAAAATATATAAAAATAGTATAGTGACTAATATCTCCATTATTTTCCGAAGTTATAAAATACATAATTTAACCTCCTATTTAACGTTCCAACCCCAGTCTAGTAAAGTAAATAAATAAGACCGCGGTCCTGTGCGGAAGTAGCGGCCATTACGAGAACATGGCCAATTACACCGTCTATTGATCGCAAACGATTGTGACCGACTTGAGAAAGCTGAGGTGACAGGAAATGAGATTATATCTTTGTGTTTAGTACTATAAATATATAATTTATTTGTTTGTTTGTTATATTTACATATATCTAATAATTATCTTTAGGTACTTATAGGTGAGGCCAGTAGCCACCACAAACCACACAAAGGGCCACAAAGTGTGACTGTAAACGCAAATGGTTGTAAGTTCGATTCCCATTTGAGGAAATGAATTGTTTATCTGAATTTATTTTTTTCATTTTTTCGCTCTGGTGTCGAAGCAAAGCGCGGCGTTGAGTTCTGCCACTCAATACGCAATGTTTCCAGAATTGGGCGGAAAGTGGGGAATAGATTGTCTTAACACAAGGTTCCCTCTGCCTCCCTGCTCTGTGCGGGATACAGCTTGAAGCTGATTTAATTTTGTTTTTTTTTTGCAATATCCATTAAAAAGTGGGTTTCCTTTTTATTATTACAATCTAGTAATAAAAGATTTAAATATTAAAACGACAAAGTATCTGAGAAGACGTTGTACAATAGTTATCTATTATATAGTATAGTGTATTTATCTACAAATCTATTATATTAACAAACTAATTATCTCTAATCAAAGGATCTCAAATCATTACATTAAAAATGCAAACCATTTATTATTTGTTATTGCATTAATCATCTTCAAAATTTTAAGAATCAAGTAAACCCGTTAAACAAAAGTTGTTAATAAATACTTAGTAGCCATGTATTTTTTCCTCTATTATCTATTGGACTATTTGTTTTAAGCTAAACAAGTGACAGCGTACACCGCAAATTTAACCATCCCACTCAGATACGCTCCAGAAGACCTGATGCTTGCCCAGCTTTCTAGTTATAATTCCCAATTAAATTTTATTTATTATATTTTTTTCTTATTAATTAATGGGATAGTAGCGTTTTTTGGTAAATATCTAAGTATATAAGATGGTCATAAGTTCAAACAACCTCTCAGGGTGCTTTTACCCGGGGAGCTTTTTCACGGCGTCGAGGTCCATCACACAGAACGTAATATTTTTAAAACTTAACAGAAATAAGGGGAACGATATAGAGCCTAGTGTTAATATATTGAAATATATATATGAAACATTTTTTTTATTTTCACAAAATCTGGTTAACCAAAATGATATGCGTGAAAAAAAAAAGAGGAAATCGAAATAGAACAGTTGGAAATCAAAACTATAACCATCCAGTTACAGTAAAACACTATACCACTGCGCTACGAACACCTTTATCTCTACATACAATTTAGCAGACACTATAATACTAAAGATTATATATTTTATTATAAAAACAAAAGCAGCTATACAATAGACGTATTTTGTACTTAATGGCTATATTTCTGGCGTCTGGCAAATAAAACATCGTAATTGGGAGCGAAATGCACGAAAAACAACATAAAAAGCGAGACGGAACTAAACGTAACTTTATAAGAAACAGTGAAAAGAGCGAAGCGAAAAAAAATATTTGTATTAGGTAACTTAAATTTGTTTGTAGCGTTTTAAGCACATTAGCGGATGTTAGATAGTGGGTGATAGAGACGTGTTTCTCTAAGATTTTTTAGCTTATATTAACAAAATATACCTATACATTTTCTTTACCAATATAATTATATAAAATTATTTTCTTCTGTACTTTCGAAAATTAGCGATTCAACAAAAAAAATGGCCGACTTCACTTGTTTTAGCAATGTCCAATTAATATTCAAAATATTTTAAATATTTACATTTCATTAATTTTAAATATTTAAAGCATTTTAATTAAACTCGTTTTAAATAAATATATTCATGTTTATAGATAAATATATTATATAATCTAATTAACAAATTTTAAAATTTTATTTTATATTTAACGGTTATTTAATTAAATAATATAACAGATACGCTGTTCATAATAGATAGTTTAAGAAGTCATTATAATGACTAAGTAAGTTGCGAAGAGCATTTCGTCATCATGTCAGTATTTCCGACGCACGTAGGAGAGTAGGGTGTAGGGATTGTATTGTTATAATACAGATAATTATATATTTATTGAGAAATGTTTGAATTCATATATTAACATTTCTCAATCGTTACTCTGACATAATAATATAATATTTTAAGGATAAATGTTTATAAAAAATTACACATGTTAAAAACAAAATATCAGGAAATTAAAAATGACTATACATTATTTTATCAATATCAAAAGGAAAAAAATTTGGGCAGAGTCCTTGTATCTACTTAATAAAAAAAATACAAGAAAATATTATAAGGTATTTTAAATAAAAAATACAATTATACTTTTTTGATAAGCATAGCATTTCAATGCAGATCGCACAAGGGTTTTAAATTTTGAAACGCATTTAATATTTAGCAAATAGTTACTAAGTATTAAATAAAAAATATATTGTTTAAATGTAATTTTTTTTAATATGAATAGGAAAAATGTATAACTATAACAAACACCAAATAAAACGACATAAAAAAAACTACACAAACCGCCAAAACCCAAATCCTTTGTGCGACGACGACGGAACTAATAAAAAAAAAGAACTGTCAAATTATTGACACATAAATTGGCGCTAAAATGACAAAGGTGTTTTTTCGTGTAAGGTTCCCGACGCACGCTACCTATTGTCTCAATTACAGAGTGCACGTCCGCACTTCCTCAGAGCCGGGGTGGTCGCAAAAAAGACCTAATTCATTTCCACACGCGTCCAACTGCAGATTTGATAGGTTTGGTTTTTTGGCCGATATTTTTTAGCAGGAATGGTACGTGACTTTTTTATTTGTTAGCTAATTTTGAGTGTGATTTCTATTTTGTTAAATAATTTGATATAGGGTAAAACCCGGATAGTTGCCCCACTTTTTGAAAAAGCTCTTTTGTTAGAAATGTATACCACTACATTACCTATTCAATGTGTGTTCTTAAACATAGTATATTAATCTTCTAACTTAGCCAATTTTTTCAAATATAAATATTATTAATTTTGAGTACAGCCTGTTTTACGTGGCCTCTAAAAAAGGGGATAGTTGCCTACTATGGCGGATACTAGCCTAACGTTAAAAATGGTTCGGGGGATACTTGCCTGTCTATTTTTTTTTCAAATAAAAACGAACTTATATTAATTTAAGTAATCACTTTTTGTTATTGAACACAATCTTTCATTAAGTATTAATCAAAGTCAATATAATTATAAAATTACAACAAAATAGACTCCAAAATGGTAATTAAGTATCCAAAATAATAATTAAATATTACTATTTATTTTAAAGGTAGAACAACAATAAAAATAAGAATTAACTTTGGCATAGCATCTATTAAATAAGTATTCAGTTCTAATTACTTACTGAGATCCTTTATAATTATTACCTAAACAACACTTAAAAGTACTAAGGTTTTAAAATTTTAAATTTGAACATGTAATTTTTTAATTTAAAAAAATAATTAAATATTAGTATTTATCTTAAATATTAAAAATAATTATGGGAATAACTTTGGCATTAGTATTGATTATTACCAGAAGCCAAGGTTTTCAATTTGCCACATCTCATGCAATGGTTTTTGAATGTTGTACAAGTTTCATGCAACCACATTCGACACATCTCACATTGTATCCAATCTGATTTTGATTTAGTTAAATTATAATTTTCAAAACATTCTACACAATAATTATCAACTTTAACTTCTTTGTTGGTATTTCATTTTTTTGAATTTGCTAATTGATATTGCTATTTTGAATTTCTTAAGGTTCGAGAGGATATGCCATAAATCCGGGATATTTCGTTGATACTTTTTTGTTTTTTATTTAGATCTTCGAACGCAAGTGCTAAGCTATCTTCTGTCCAGCTGATGTGGCGCGGCACCACGCCTGGCTTTCGTTTATACTTGCGAGGCATTTTGCTGTTGAGAATTTATTTTATTTAAGATAAACTATAGTAAAGCCCAATAAAAATATCACCAAGAAAAAAAGGTAAAACCAAATGAAAAAAATAACTAAGAAAAAAACCTGTTTGCTCGTTAAAATGTGTAGTTACGGATAGTTGCCCCAGGGCAACAATCCGCAAAAGACAGTAAGGCAACTATCCTTTTTGATACGGATACTTGCCCTTTTTATTTACAAAATAAATAAAACATATTTAACAACAAAACGTTTATTACAGTGCAATTTAAACTCTAATGCAATCAAAGAAATAATTATTTTACTGAAACCGCAATTAGTTATAATTATATTTAACGGAGATTACTTGCCAATATAATTCTGACGCTCGTCAAAGTATCATCGCGGAAGATTTTTACTCACACGGACAAAACTCGTGCACCTACTTCGACAGCTGATGCGGCACCGAGTCCTACGCGGGGGACGCTTCTTATTATGATCAAAAAGAAACACTGTAAACACGTCTAACATAGAGCATTTGAAACTGAGGCAAGTATCCGTCCGAGGCAACTATCCGGGTTTTACCCTATTGTATTGTAGAATATATATAAATTATATTTATTTCTATACACTTCATGAATTAATATATTTCCATATAATTTATTTCACGGGCGTAATGATAACAAAAATTTAGTAAGTTAAAGAATAGGTAATATTATTAGGCTTATCTATAAGAACCTATTATAAAAAAGCTTAAAATATTGAGAATTACTATTGTGATTATATGCTTAGCAATGTTTAGTTAATTAAACGAAAATCTTAGTATTATTAAATTTAGGCTGTTAAATCATTTTTTATTTAACTAATTCGTGACTTTAATTAATTATTATGATTATTGTATGTAAATTTGTTTGTGTAAACCACCAATATAATGAATATGTAAAACTAAACCAAACTTAAATAAAAGAAAGTTAAGTATAAAAAACAGAACGAATATTACCTTAATATTTACTGCTACAATTTAAAAAAACAGATAAAAAAGATAATAGACCTATATTTGCTAAAGGCTTCCCCGATCCGAAAAGGTTTTTTTTTTCAATCCCGGATCGGCGCGACAAATTACTATGGCGTAGGCGCCGTGACCGGAAAGAAACCAAAAAAGTTACCCCTGACGTGTCACTATAATTGCTTGACAACGCTACTTTATAGACAATCGAGTGGTTGCCGATACTTCACTATTTAGTTTTTTCTGGTTTTGTACCAGAAACATTGTATTTTTTAGAGTTTTAGGCTATTTTAAATTAATACCAGAACGAATGTCCATATTCTAAATTGATAATTTTATTCAGTTTTCTAAATTGACAATTATGAGTCCAGCTATATTTAAAAAAAGCATGACAACATACAAAATTAAATATTACATTTATGCTAATAACATATACAATTAATTTTAGTAAAAAAAGAACATTTGAAAGCGATTTATTTTTTGCCCAAAAATCTGGTTCCCTTTTATCTCCTAAGTAAAGATACGATTTACATACTACTTAAAAAGATTTATGGGTAAGAGATAATATTTGGAGACGTCAGGTATTTGAGACGTTAACATAAAATGTTAGTCACCTCGTTTGTACTTTTTTATAGTTGTAAAATCCATGTTGTATTTCGGCGTTGATTGTAGTTAGACTTAATTGGCTGAATTAAGATGTAAATTTCTTAAAAAGTTTTTATTATCGACATTTAAATTTTATGTTGCTTTAATTAAAAAATAAAATTATATTTTCATGTATGTATGTATAAATATATATTAGTCTAGACTTACCATTTAGTCTGTCTTTTACAACTTGATGTGCGAAAGCCGCGGCTGCGGCTTGCCTCATGGGATCTAAGGCGACACCCCATGCCCCCAAAGCGCCTAACGCCCGATGAGCCGGCACTCTAACGACACCTGGATTACCGGGGAACCCGTAACCACCGCCCAGACTGAGTCCAGGTCTTAACAACAAACTAGAGTTAGGATATAGTCCAGGGTTATGTGTAAAGTTTATTGGTAATCCTGTGTCTTTAGCTTCGTCCTTAGCACTCTCTGACTCCGTGTCCTGATCGCTCCGGTCGTCACTCTCACCTGAATTCCTACGTTTGTCAATGTCCTCGAACTGTTTCCCTAACAACCTGGATATACTGAACGGTAAGTTCACCCGCTGTTGCGTATCAGTCATATGGTCATTTGGGGAATCCCTATATCTATCGCTAAAACTATGTTCAGAATCGCGGTCTTCGGAAGCGATACTCCTATCATATTGACCTGATAACCTACTGTCGGAGTCCACATTAATCTCCTCTTGATCGTCATCAGAATGTACTGACGACATTTTGTCCGAAACACTAACACTCTAACACTGGAAAATGGGCATATTTAAAAATAAAGAAGCACTTATTAATATAATTTGTTAACAAAGTTCCGGCGTTAAGTCCGCACGCGACAAACGAACAGATAGTACAGAAGACGAGCCAATCAGCCCCCGACGTGATAGTGACCGCACAAACGCCTCAACTATGTTGAGTGGAACACTTTCCGACAAAAGCTTAATACGATTTCCAAACATAAAAACTCGTTTGGACTCACTAACTTTAACAGAATACGTGTTCCCTCTCTTTCTAACGTCGTCCCTCTTTAACGCTTCCCCCATAACACCAATTCACATAGTAATCTCAACCTTATGTTTAAGAAAATAAAGTACAAATTCATATATTAAATACCTGGTAGTAACAGTTCAGTACCCAAATTCGAAACGACGTAAACACATAAAGGATCTATCACTAGAGCGAGACGTACATATTCTGAACAAAATTTTCTATATACATTAGAAAGAGACATCTATAGTTTCGTGAAGGGGCGTTACACACAATATTGTAACGTTTAAATTCAGTTATGGCCTGACAAATGGTGAACATATAAAGGGGGGGCAATGTTAGGAACTATTTTTGAATCTTTTAAGACAGTTAAATTATTTACGTTGGGTCGACCGAGCTCCATAGACAATGCACTTTATAATAAAATACCCGGTCATAGATAAGTATAATGCATGGTTGAAGATAGCTTGTTTATGGTATTGGTTCGGACAGCGGAGTGGTAAAGGGTGCTGGTTGATGATAAACAACAATGATATTGCTTTTACAATAATTGTTACGTGTGTTCGAATTTCAAATGAATTATTCATAAAATGATGTAGATTTTAGTTTAATTCACTTAGAACTGGTGGTGTTTGTTTTAATTGGTAAAGGTATTGTTTAGATATAGTGATTGATATGTAGGTTTAGTACATACTCGTTACAAGTGAAAACATAACATAATTTCTTAATTATTATTTATCCTTTTCATCTCATCTCTTGCACTTAAAGCCATGTCTTGCATACATATAGCAGCATAGCAGTGCCTATCCTGCACATAGAAATGTAGGCCGAACGAATCTTGGAAGCTATTTAACACTAACTTCCTAGGTTCCCTCAGCATACCCTTCTATGCAATTCTATTAAGACACTTCTTCATTTCCGCTATCGTGTTTACAGTCGCTTGTGGCCCTGCGCCAGGATAGCCTCTGGCAATACTAATACATTACTTTACTATTCAAATACTACTGCTACAGCTGTTATGCTGACTAAAAGAACATTTTATCTTAAAAAACCGAAGTGAGAGAAGGGATGTCTATATCTTCAATAAGACGATTCTTTCAAGTGACATTTGAAACAACAGCCAATGTGATCACTGATCACGCTCACCGCCACCGCTCTACGATAATGCAGGTAGCATTATTTATGCTTTTTTAGAAAACATATAAAATTTAACGTAACAAACAGCATTTGAACCAAGAGGCAGGAGTTCAAATTTTTATGTTTCCTAAAGATGTTTTTTTCTTCTTGAGGATGAAGTAAAATTTAAAAAAAAAATGAAACATGCTTCAACATCATGTAATATATAGCTGAACTATATATTACTTAAATGGTCACTAGCTACTTATAAAGCAAGGTTAAAAAAAATGAGAAAAAAAGTAAATAAATAAGCAAAATTAAATATTTATTTTCTTTAGTTTTTTTGTATTTGTTGTTATAACTGCAACAGGACTACATTTTCAACTTTCTAACTATCACGGTAGATACATGAGATAGATACAGCCTGATGACAGATAGACAGACAGCGAAGTCTTAATAATATGGTAACGTTTTAACTATGGGTTGAACCCAAAAAATAGAACTATATTAAAATAACAATTAAACTCTAATAAGATGGAATAGAACCCATGATGATCACAAACTACGAGTTAGTATTATCATCTGCTTACTTTACACACACGGGTTTAAATTACATATTATTTTGCTATACTGGTACCTATATTTATTAAAATTGGGAGCAGTAGGGAGTAAAGAGGGAAATGTGTTTAAAAAGTTATTAGGGGGTGTGCATGTCATTAGGATGACTACGAGACTACTATTAGACATTTAGGTATAATGTAAAAAAACTATGTATAATGTAGATACAACATAAAAATATTGTACTACGTCCCTTTAAAACTGTTTATAAAGAAATATAATATAGAACTATACACGTATACGCTGATTATACACGGAGGCAGCAAGGGCAATGGTAGACCGGATGGTCCGTGCCCACACTAGAATAGTCTTGTCCACCCTTTAAATTTTATTAACACAAAAATTAACCCTAA
Source organism: Heliconius cydno galanthus (assembly GCA_036379175.1). Classification (NCBI taxonomy): domain Eukaryota; kingdom Metazoa; phylum Arthropoda; class Insecta; order Lepidoptera; family Nymphalidae; genus Heliconius; species Heliconius cydno. The sequence goes on from JAKRZM010000199.1 coordinate 403,076, forward strand.
AAAATTAGAAGAAACACGTAAACAAATCAATCAAAGCTTCAACTTAGGCCATACGTGTAAACAATTTAAAGTTTTCAAGGGATATTTTCCATGAAGGGAATTATTAATAATTATTATTCCAGATTGTTATACGTATCTATTATTTTATATTCATATAGGAAAGTAGGCAGAGGAAACTTAGTGTTAAGAAACTTCGTTCCCCGCGCAAACCCCAATTTTTGAGACATTTGGTGTTGAGTGTTGGGACTCAACGCCACGCTTTGTTGTCTTGCTAGACCGCAACCCAATGCGGTCACGTTTACAGAAGCTGTGTGATGCTTGCAATTGTTGGTTAATGATACTTATTACCAGCTACTACTACTATTTCATATATTTTACTTTATATAATCTATTCCATATGCGTGAACTAAAGGTTTAAACGCGCTATGCGACATCTAGCGATGAGTAGTGAAAATTATCAACTTTGCCATCTGTTGGTGCTTTCCCTAAATTAGCACGTTTTAAGCATGTTTAATTCCTTTTCTAAGTTTAAATAAATATTTAAGTATTTAAATACTTTTGTTTTTTTTAATGCAAGTAATATAATAGAGTAACTTCTGTTTTATAATTATAAATAGTAAAATTTATGTCATGTTCGTGATTAAATGTAAGGCCGTCAACGCGAGAAGTTGTTGATTAGATTCCCACTTGAAGAAATGAAATATTTAATATTTTCATTTCCCCGCTTTGGCAACGATGCAAAGCGCCGCGCCGTTACATAATACGGTACGCTTCGAGAACTCGTCGGAAAGTAGAAAGGAAGTGTCTTAATGGGAACGGAGTGTCTTAAGCTTAATACTAGTTTCCCAGGTTTCCTCTAACTCTAGCAGGGTATGCTATGTGTTCATATTATAAGGATGAAAGAAAAAATACTTTAAAAAAATTAATTTATACCAACACACTAGTTATTAAAACTTATTTCAGAATATATGAATTTTAAAATAAAGAATACTTAACTTTTGTTAGACGCGTATCTACTAATAAGTTTATGTCAAGCGTGAAATGAATTTGCTTGATGCTCAAACGTATAGGACGTATATATTTTTTTTATGAGAGATGATAAAAAATAAAATTTTGGTTTTAATTATTTCCTTTTTCATAAGTGGGAAAGGTAAGCATTTTAAATATGTTTTATTTTTTTTATAAATGTAATGTAACACTTAAGCTAAACTACGCATCTATTAGAACATTAAAAAAATAAAATTAAAAATAATTAAACTAAAAACAATATTTTAATTTTTTGTATTTTTTTAGAATGCATTCAAAACATAACTCTAAAAGAAAATACTGTATTATTAAATCAAACGAGAAGAATATTAAAGGGTATCGAGGTTGGTGAAACAAGGCCGTATATGGTAAGAAGTACATACATACCTATATACAATAAGCAATAGTATTTTTTAGGAGCTTCATACTGTATCCCGTTAGCAGGGTTGACATTGAATCTAGTGTTAAGGCACTCCGTTCTCATTAAAGCACTTCCGTTCCTCACTTACGTGTTAAGTGGCCTAATTCAACGCTGTGCTTGATGACATACGGTTTTCCTCAATCAAATTGATTGATTTAAGCTAAAAGAAAATATGAATACATAAATACAATATTAGTATTTATTTGTAAAGTGAAATAATTAAGAAAATTGTTATTACATTTTAAACTTACAAGGTATACCTACGCCCAGCACCAAACGCAGTATTAAAGGAACCTAACTGGCTCTGTGGGGGGGTTATAATACATCCGCAGTATATACTCACATCTGCAGCTTGTATAGAAGACGTACAACAATTCTATGTCATCTCAGGAACTCATAAGTAACTAGTGTTTTCCTTTCTCATATTTTATAATTTATATTTACAAATTCTGAAACTTGTTTTTCTTTATTAATTACTTATTCTGCTCATAGCATAGACCTAATGTAAAGATAATCGGTTCCCATTAAGAGACTTCCCTTTCCCACTACTTTCCACCGAATTCTGTGGAGGCTTTGCTTGTTGAGTGGCGGAATTCTAGTGGCAGAATAAAACGCAATTTCCAAAACTGCACCCCCTGTACATTGAATGTCCATTATATACAAGGATTTATCATATAATTATTTTTTTTTAAAGTTTTAAATTTTAATGATAAGTGTTTATTTATTAATTTAAATATTTAAGTATCAAATATACTACAGGTGGTTACCTAAAGACAGAGAAAATGATTGCATCAGAAATGGTGCAAAAAAAGCAGTTTGGAAATGTGTACCAAAAGGTAAGACAATTCGTTATAATGCCTGAAATTTAGCATTTTTACAATTAATACATCCTTAGTTTATATTGTCACTTTGAATTAGATGTTAAAGGGACTCAAGCACAAAACGATAGGAGTTAATTTTTTTTTTTTTTTAATTTAAATGAAAAAAAGTACCTTATTTTGTAAAATCAAAAATCTTAGAGAGTGTATAATATATGTCTAATATTTATTTTTCAAGATTACGTATTTGATGGAAAAGCCTTTGATAATATACGTTGGATGGAAAACGATATAGCAGTTGTCAAAGTAGACAGTGACTTCAATTTCAACCGTCGTATCCGTGGTTGTGACTTCAAACCCAGTATGATCGCTTTTAACGATCGATCTGAGGATTTGGAAGCTTCTGGAACTATAGGATCTATAGCTGGGTGGGGGTCCATTGATAAATTTGATTCGGTAAGACTTCAATGCTATTGTAATAATTAAAATCAATGTATTAATGAAATTCAATAAAATAAGCTTTACGCTGTATTCCGCATATAGCACGAAATGAAAATATAAATTTAATAAATATTTAATTTCCTCGAGTGGAGATTGAACCCACAACCAAGTCGCGTTTACAGGCACACTGTGTGCCCCTGCGCGACGACTGGCCTAAACTTCAGACTGAACTGGAATTTAAATACATAAATAATAAAATTCTAGACATATGAAAGATCAGCTAATTCTCCTTTACTCCTGGAGACAGACGTAGTGCTAATATCTAAGAGCAATTGCAAGAAGCGTTGGCCCGACCGCTACCACTACATCATTGATCAGAACATGATATGCGCTAAGGATGATGTTAGCAGTGATGGAGCTTTATGTATGGTAAATATGGTTTTTTGTTTTTAAGTTTTAGGAATTTTTTTATTTTAAGTCGTTGTTTTTTTATTTTAAGTCGTTGATGTCTAGAATAAATAGTTTAAGTTAAATTTTGCTTAACTTTCCATTATGAATTTAATCAGGTATAGGGACTTTAAATATGAAGAACAATTAAGGTAATCTAAACAAAAAAAAAATAATTTTTAACAAAAACAAAAACCGACTTCTAACAACGAACTAAAAAGTGAAAAATAATTATATAAAGATTTTACAATTTTGAAGTCGGTGCCAAGTAAAACAAACAGGCTTAGTAATTAGATATTGTAGTAAAGGTGTTGTAGCATTAGTTTGACACCGACTTCAAAATTATAAAATCTTTATATAATTATTTTTCACTTTTTAGTTCGTTGTTAGAAGTCGGTTTTTGTTTTTGTTAAAAATTAATTTATTTTACGATTTTTAGTGATGGGTAGATCTTAAAATGATGCTTCTTGAACGAGTGGTGATGGTGGTGGTAGTGGTTGTCAACGAGTGGTTGTGATTGTTCTATGTAAAACTTCATTTAATTAGCTATTATTTTTGTGCAAAGTTACATTTTGGTATATTGACAAGAACAAACATAAAAAGTATTCGGGTGAATTCGGAATCTCCCTTTTTTGAAGTTGGTTGAAAATGAGAACATCCTCTTTTTTGAGATTGGTTGAAAAGAAATGCAACGATCAGGAATCTCACTTCTGACATCAATTTAAAAAGTTTTTGCTTGTAACTATTACAGTATAATTAATTTTTGACCAAAAAAAACAAACTTTCTCAATTTTCTCCGGATTCCATAATCGAAACCTAACCAAACTTTCACCAAATTATCCTTGAAGTGTATCCTTTCAAATAAAAAAAGAATCATCAAAATCGGTTGGCGCGACATTGAGTTATTCGGCTATTAGTCGCGCACATGCATAATGCAAATTTAAGACTTATGTGATTTTCTCATGGATACCATTGTCAGACATGGACCAAAAAAAAATGGGACCATTCGGGAAGCTATACCTTTCAAATAAAAAAAAAATTATCAAAATCGGTCCACCCAGTTAAAAGTTATGAGGTAACAAACATAAAAAAAAAAAAAAAAAAAAAAAATAAAAAAAAAAAAAAAAAAAAAAAAAAAAAAAAAAAAAAAAAAAAAAAAAAAAAAAAAATACAGTCGAATTGATAACCTCCTTTTCTTACAGAAGTCGGTTAAAAAATAAGTGAAAATTTGAATTCATTATACAAACGTTAACAACATAAATAAGCTATAACAAGCGTAGAAGAATTTATGATGGTAGTAGAACAGACCATTATTTATTCAGACGTTTGCGATCTCCGCTACTGTAGTGTCAAAAGATCCATAAAAATCTTTATTTCCATTCTATAATGAAAGAATAATGATTTTATATTTCTTTCCATAAATAAAAAAAGGAAGAAGAAATAAACTGTAAGGAGCTGGTTTATTCAGATGAACAAGAGCAACCAAGAGCACGTAGATTCTTCAAAGAACTGCCTATGGAGATACATTCAGCGAGACATTTTAGTGACGCGCGTAGATCTAAGCAATTATCTGGTGGTTTTTGTGAGGTTAGTGGTAAATTAAGACATTAGATTTTAATTATAACTAATAACTTTCTTTTCTATAATTTAGAATTTCAAATAGACCAAATCAAATAGAATGACGTGTGATTGTAAATGCGACGGTTGTGGGTTCGATTACCGCTCGGGAGAATAAATTACTATTTTTTTTTCCTGTCTTCGCTCTGATAAGCATAAAGCCCGGTGTTGAGTTCCGCCACTCAACACGCAATGCCACAAAAATTTGGCGGTAAGTGGGGAACGGAGTGTCCTAACACTAGGTTCCCTCCACCTACCCTGCTATATCTGGGATGCAGCGATACACTATAAACAATTATTTAATACAACAATTTTCCTTCCAGAACGACCACGGTGGCCCCTTAATAGGTGGCCACGGTAAAAACTCAATAGTAATAGGTATCATATCGGCGTGTATGACTACAGAAGTGAACCGCAAGTGTTACGGGCCATTCCTCTATACTAGCGTTTGGAAGTACCGGAATGTTATCAATTGTGCTATTAATAAGGATAAGGAGTATGTTTTTAGTATTTTTTTATGTAGGATATTGATAATTAACCATCTTTAAGGTTCCATACCAAAATTCTAAGTTCTCTTTGTCTTATATGCAATATACATTATGAAATATACTATACTACGTCAAATAATTATATATTTATAATAGAAATTAATTTCTAGGGTAACATGCAGAAGATTATGGCAATCAGGAAAGAAGAAGATTGTTGAAACGCATTACAATTGGACAAACTTTGAGTAATAATGAAGATAGATTATTTATGTTAAATATTTCATATTTATATTTGCTACTTGATACGTCGTAGGCCGGTGGTGAACATGGCAGTCGTGGGTTCGATTCCCACTCGAGGAATAAAATAACTACCTAAATAGTAAGGCAAAGCTCAGCGTTGATTTCCTCGACTCAGCACGCAATGCCTTGAAAATTTGGCCAAAATGAAAATTTTTAGAGTATCATAGCACTAGAGTCCTAATGACTACCCTGCCATACATGTGTGAGCTAGCGTTAGTTATAAAAATTTAAAATTCCTTATTATGTTAATGAAAGTAAAAAAAATGTATTATTTACATATAATTTTAAATACTTGTACTTTTTTATACATATATTTTTTAGATACAAAAAAGAAGGTTCCAGATACTTAGAAGTCGATATGTAGATAGATGCAAGAAATGCAATGACGCTATTATATCATAGGTTGTAAGTATTCACCAAGAGTTAAGAAAAATAAAATATATTTTTAATATTAAATTGTTTTTTTTATATCCATCCGGCTTCAAAAAATGTAATTTTTTATAAGCTTTTATTTAACTTTACTTGTATGTATGTTTGTATGTGAAGGTGGTCTTGCAACTTAAATTGTGTTTATTTGCCAATGATAATGCAATCATATAATTTTAGTTTTGTTGTCAATCTAATATGGTCGCTGTTACAAGATGGTGGAGAACATATTTCAAAACAACCCATCCAGTATTGGCATCAGATGAAAGGGCTTAAATGTAACATATAATAAATATATTAAGAAAACACAAAAGAGCAAATAAGATTTTTTTTTGCACAACCAACCCATTATATGGAACCAAATGAAAGTGCTCAACTTGTAGAATGCAACATTGTAAAAAAAATAAAACACAAATATAATACAAAAACCAAAGCCAGTAAAAAAAAGAAAAACGCATAAAATATCTTAATGTATAAAATCGATCATACTAGAAGTTAGTTTGTAGAAATTAATAAACATCTTAAGTAACCATGTCCAAATGAAGTTAAACTTATACGAAACCATATTTTTGTACAACTATGAAGTTATGTATATGTAATGGAAAAATTAGACAATGCATAGAAATTATCGTAATATCAATACTTTTCATTTTAATTGGTATGAATTTAATATTTTATTACTTATATAATTTATTTAATTGAGGCCGTCATGGTGCAGTGAGACAGCGAATGACTGTGAACGCGAAATATGTATTCGATTCCAACTAGTAAGGATATGCATCCTTACCTTAAATAATGCTATTTTCATAGATTTAGAAACGTTGGTGGTCGCGGTGCTGAGTTCCGCCCCGGAACACATAAAGTCTTAGAAGTTGTGCGAAGAGTACATTCGGCGCCCTCTGCTTACCCTATCATATGGGAGGCGTATTTTGATTTTGATTTATTTGTAACATTTGTGTAAGTTTATTCTCTCCATTGCAGATGTAGAGCTGCTTAATGCAAAAAGTTTACCGTTGGATGCAAAAAATATACTTTTGAACACTAATGTTACTCAAATTGAAGGAATTTTAAACAATACTAGGAGGATTATTAATGGAGAACAATCTGGCAATAACAGACCTTACATGGTATGAACACAGACAGGTGCTCCAAAGGACCTGGATAATTAATATTAATTTCAGCTTGATTCCTCCACGTGATCTCAGGATAAATTATATTGGCAGAGGGACCGACAGATATACCGACATACTGACAGACGTACAACAATATGATTCTGTGGGGGTTCCAATATTATTTTTTTTTAAGATTGTTTATATGGAACCATAAAAAATATTGATCAAGTATTGTTTTATTTCTGTTCTATTCTTTATTAATATAGCGTTCCGAATATTGTTCAATTTGTAAATATTATTTTCTAGGTATATTTAAAACTACCCACAAATGATCCAAAATTTTCAAACTACCGTCGTTGGCTGTGCGGTGGAGTTATAGTGCACGAGCAATACATACTAACTTCCGCCGCTTGTATAGAAGACGCGAAACATTTCTATGTTGTCTCTGGTACTCACAGGTAATTGGTAAAACTATTTTTGTTGATTTACACCTTCTTATATAGAAGGGTAGGCACAGAGAATCTAGAATAACACTCCTTTCTTTCTTCATTCAATATTCTCCGTTCTCCGTTCAAAAATGCTAAAATCCTACATAGTTTACCATTTGTACATATTCTAAAAATAATAGTAGTTTTGTACTTCAACTCCTAGTCATAATGAAGAAGACGACCGTTATAATAACGCTTGTATCAAAAATGGAGCTAAGAAAGCTGTGTGGAAGTGCATTCCCAGGAGTAAGTTTATTATCAGTTTTTTTTTTAGTTTACCCTACTCACCCCTTAGACACTGCGCCAAGAAGGTCTCATTTACCAAGCTAGACTGTGAGGTTGATTCTAACATACAATATAAGCTCATTTTATTGACATTTTTTTCATTTTATGAAAACTCGAGGGATACCTATTTATATGAAGACATGATTACTTACGTGTTATTTTTTTTTATTTATATTACAATTTTACCTACAGACTATATATTCGACGGCCATGAAAACGACAACATAAGATGGATGAACAATGACATCGCTATTGTGAAAGTTGAGGACGACTTTGACTTTACGAGACGCATACGAGGCTGTGACTTCGTCCCGAAACCAATCTGTTACAATAATCAAACGGCTCGATATGAAAGTCCTGGAAGTTCTGGTATTATAGCTGGTTGGGGTAGCACAGATAGATATAATGATGTAGGTATAATATTTTAATAATATTAAAGGAATCTTTGTGAGAAACTTATAAGACGGCTGTCAAAATTAGTATGAATTATGGTATTTAAGTGGGAAATATTTTACTTCGAACAGAAGAAGCAGCAGAGTAGAGCTTAGAAGAGTTTGCAATTTGATACTCTACTAGTATCTCTTCTGCTTTATTTCTTTGATATTGATATCAACTACTAAACACTACTCGTGGTACTAATTTGTAATATAGCCCACGATTCGTGCCAATCGCCATTATTTTAATTTCATACATATGTAGCTACTTGCGGACCGGCAGACAATGTCCTGTCTGAAAATTAAGTGTATTATCTTATAAATATGAAAGCATTAAAGAACCATTTAAATATTAACACCATTTTATATTTAAATAGGTCCAGTCATATATAAAATATATTTAAGGCATACACACCACCGATTCCTATAAAATATAATTTCTTATAAATATATAATTCAGTGGGTAAACCAAAGAAGCCGTTCAGCTCAGGAGTTACTAGAGACGTCAGTGGAGATCATATCCAAAGAGACCTGCAAGCAGCGCTGGGGGACGCGCTACCACAACGTTATAGATAATTATATGATTTGTACGAGAGACACTATTGCTGAATTGAGTGAAGCTTGTCGCGTACGTAGCTTTTAGGATAATATATATACATTTTTTTTTCAGCTTCACGCTGTATCCCACACACAGCAAGGTAGGCAGAGGGAACCTAGCACCTAAGACGAAGCAACACTGGAATTTCTTAATATTTCATTTTTTTATATAAAATTCTAAATATATAATCTTTTCATTCTAAATTCAGGATAAATACGTAGAATGTACAGACATAATGTATTCCGACGAGGAGACTCGGCGCGTGATTAGTCCTAAAGATCTGTCTCTGCATTCAGCTTATCACAACGAGTCTGGGAGACGACAACAAGCTTCCAGTGGCGGATTTTGTGAGGTTAACTTATTTTTTATCTTATAAACTATGTAAAATAATTTTACTTTAAACAGATTTGAAAACCCGTATGTATACATAAATTAGGAAAATTAATAATTATATCAAGATATAAAGAAATAGTAAACATGGATTATTTGTACACTTAGCATCTTTCTAATGAAAGAATCATTAAATTCAAACCAAATATTCTAATTTTCTATATTGATGGCAACTTAAATTTGAATACTTAAATTAACTTCCACAGAACGACCACGGTGGTCCACTAATACACGGCGACGGTCCAGACGCGGTGGTGATCGGCATCATATCAGCGTGTCTCGTCAAAGAGAGGACCAACAGATGTTACGGACCGTTCCTCTATACGAGCGTCTATAGGAACCGAGTGCTTATAGATTGCGCTATTTATAAGGATCTTGCGTATGATTTTGTTTTTTTTTTATTGTAAAACCCGGTGGTCGTGAGTTTGATTTCCATGTGGCAAAATGAACTATTTTTAATCCTATGTCACAGTAAGACAAAGTAGACTTTTAATGGACTTTAAACTAATTAAGGGGGAACGGAGTTTCTTGACATTAGGTTCTCCCTATCTATTTTGAACCATGCGGGAAATAGCGTGAAACTGGAAAAAAAGTAATAATATATTTTTTACATTTGTTTTTAATAAATAATAGCCGTTAACAGCAGCATTGTAAGGATTCTTTTGTTACAGCCGTGACTGCAGCAAAATGTTTAGATCCGGTTTGTCGTATATAGAAGAAGACCTCAACTGGGCGGACTTTAACGAAGGGTATGAGAGTCTTCGTCAACTAACTTCCTTGTTTACTTGCTATTTTTCATAATTATATCTTATTTACTAAATTGAAAATCATTCAGGGAAAATAAATATTTCCATTTCTGTGCTCTGGTAATAAGATAAACACTTCATCGACTTCCGCGACCTATCGTACAATGCGTAGAAGATAAGGTGGAAAGGAAAGGAACGGAATTTCTTAACACCAGATTCCCTCTACCAGCCCTGTGTGCGGAATATATGATATAACCTTAAGCTAAATATATATGTAAGAGTAATTATAATATTTCAAGATCAACAAAGGGAGTGCGTAAAGAAGACAAAAGAAGAGTGGGAAATAAAACAGATGAGAAATTACATTCGAATTTTAAAAAGTCTACATCATTTGACACGATCGTTAAACATGAAGGAGTCATATTGAGATCATTTCAAGAACCTTTGATTAAATCTAATACAAGTACAACCAACATTCCAAAAAGATTATCTTAATAAATACATATATTCTTTGACTTATGTACGAATTTTATTTTATATTGAATCCGTTGTAGGCTTATATTATTTTTTTTTGAGATTATTATTATTATTATTATTTTTGAGACAATATAATAAAATAAAAGTACGAGAGACTATTGCTGAACTAACTTGTTTTTGTCGAAAATTAAAAAAATATATAATATTAATTTATTTCTTTATCTGATTATATAATTCTGTGGTAAATTCCACCACCATGCAGAAATTCTTTTGAAATTAACCAAAAACAGAGAAGTCAATTTCAATGTCAAAAACATTTTGGTTTTGGGTTCGATTTCCACTCGAGGGTATAAGTATCTTCTGTTCAAAGTTCAGCGTTTAGATCCGCCAATCAAAGGAACCACCATCTGAGGCGGACTTTTAATATCTTAGAATTTTTATGAAAAATAAAATAAAATATAGTAATGGCAATAAAAATGGTTCCCATTTATATACATATATAGTATATACATTGTTCGTATGTAATATTTAAGTTAATTAAAAGTCAAGTTTTTATGTTCAAATTTTTATTCGTTTCATCTTAACAGGATGTGATCAAAATTCCATTGAAATGAAATGTACAATTTTAAATTTTAAGTTTCCTGATAATCTTAACTATTTTAGAGTTACAAAGCGTGTAATTAAATATATGAAGTAATTTAATTTCCTTTTACGTTGTTGTTAGTGAAAATGACAGTTGTTTACCTTTTTTGTTTATGTTTTTTATTCTTTTTGAGTAAGTATCTAAATAATTAAAACATAAAAAAAATCCTTAAAGGCTCATGAAACACCTTCGATTTTTGTTCTTATAATATTTAATTTATTATAATACGACTTAATTACGTGTTTGATTCCCACAAATAATTTTAAGGCCAACACTTTAGGAAATATGGGATTGTCGTGAATAAAATTAGAAAAATCATTATGTAATAATCAGCTTTATTTACAATGCCGTTGAAAATACAAAAAAAAATAATTTAATATACTTCCAGGTGTACATTCTCTTGAAGTCGCCACTCATATACCAGAAAATGTTGCTAAAATTCTGAATGATTCACGAAGAATCATTCACGGAAATGACGTCACAGATGGCAGGCCTTACATGGTGTGTATAAATTATGCAAAGTATCACTACCAATTTAGCTTAATGTCCTGCATAGCACATTTTATGTAAAAGACAGAGAGAAAGAAAATCTCTCCGTTTTTCAATTAAATATTGGAAAATAACGTCCCACAGTATTAATTAGTAAGAGTATGTATAATTATAAATATTCTAAGGCCGTAATGGAGCAGTGTTTGATTGCAAGTACGGTGGTTGTGATTTCGACTCCCACTCGGGGGAATGAATTATTTTTAAAATATTTCACAATGTACCTACAGGTGTATCTCAAACTACCTCGGACCAACAAAAAAGTTCAAAACTATCGCACGTGGCTTTGCGGCGGAGTTATAATCCACGAGGAGTACATACTGACGTCAGCAGCTTGTATCGAAGACGCGGAACATTTCTACGTAGTGTCTGGCACTTATAAGTAAGTCATGTGAATTTTGAAATATTTAAAAAAAAATGCATTGAGGCGCGTCCTGGCGTAGGAGCATAAGCGTGTGCAAACCCGACAGGTTGTGGGTTCGAGCCCTACTCGAGGAAATAAAATATTTAATATTCCACAATATACACACTTTTTCGTACTTTTTATCATTGCATTGTTTTAAAGCTAACAACTTTATCATTATACTTATTGAAATATTACTTTTTACTTTTAGATATGCTGATGAGGACGATCGTTATAATAACCCTTGTATCAAAAATGGTGCAAAGAAAGCTATTTGGAAGTGTATTCCGAAAAGTAAGTTTTTATTACGTGATAATATTTCGTACATTTTCTTAAAACTTTGAAAGACTTTCTTCACTGGGTATAGGGTTGATTGTAAGCCCGTCACTCGTGGTTGCAATTTGGCACTCGGAGGAATAAATATTTCCATTTTTTAGCTCTGGCTCAAGACCAGACGCGGCGCTGAGTTCCACCTAATGTCTCAAACCTTGGGAGAGTGTCCTAGATTTCCTCTGTCTACCCTTTTGTTTTTCGTTCTCAGATTACATTTTCGACGGACACGAAAATGACAACATAAGATGGATGAACAACGACATAGCAGTTGTTAAAATAGAAGATGGCTTTGACTTCAACCGGCGTATTCGAGGATGCGAGTTCGTTCCTAAGCCAATTTGTTATAACAATCAAAGTCAAACTTTAGAGAATCCCGGGACCGTCGTCACAATATCTGGGTGGGGAACTACTTCTAGATATAATGATGTAAGTTTAAATTAAATATTGTTTTTTTTACTTTTTTTTAATTTGATGATTTAAATTGAATCTGTAATCACATGCATAGATCTCTGTAATCACTTGCTCGGATGCATATGTGATCACACGTGTAGATCGGTGATGATATATATGGATATGTAATCACATGTGTAAATATATATTGATCGATGCATTGTATGATTTTATTTGTCTTTTCTTATGTCTTTTGAGTAGTGCCTCGACCCACTTAATTTCTATTTATGGTTTATTCTTTCCAATCATTCTCTTTGCTAGTGACATATTACAATAGTCCCCAGTAAGTATAGAAGGTAAAAAAAATTAAGTCACTGATACATGAAAAATACCTTTCCTTATTTAGAGGAGGTAGATAAATTTTACTTATAATTTTAGTGAACTATCTTAATCATCTTTATCTTATTCAGTGGATAAACAGAAGGAAAGAAAATCAGCAGAATCTTCTGGAGGCTCACGTAGAAATCATTCCTAAGAACCGATGCAAGCGGCGCTGGGGGTCCAGATATCACAACATTATTGACAACTACATGGTTTGCACCAAGGATATCGGACAAACTATGTCAGAGATTTGTAATGTATGCTTTAAATTATTTTATGTTTGGTATATTTTGTTTTTGATTACTTGGGTGTTATAGGTCTGCATTTAATAGAAAAAAGTAGCGGAATAAACAAATTGGTTGTAAATTATATTTTTTTATTCTATTTATTTTCTTTAAAAAAAACCCCACTCTAAGTATATATTAAAAAATATACAATGATAGACAGTAAAAAATATTAATACATATAAAATATTTTCATCCTCAGATTTGTTTTTCATTTGTACTAATCTTAAAAAAAGATGCACAGATAAATTAAAGTCAGACCACTGGGCTCTCTGATTATATAATATATATATATTTTTTTCAATTAACAGGAAAAATATGTAGATTGTCAAGACATAAGTTACTCTGATGATGAAGACGCAAGAAGAGATTTGAAAATAATTGAGAAAGTACCCACAAATTTAACTTTACATTCAGCTTACAATGACAGCAGGCGATACGCGTCACAAGCAGATGGTGGATTTTGTGAGGTATTTTATTTTAATAAAAACAGAAAATATCTGAACTACTTATCTATGATTAAAAGAACAAATTAATACAAAAATACATTGTTTTTACCAGAACGACCATGGTGGCCCACTGGTGTACGGTACTGGGGTAAACTCGGTAGTGATCGGCGTCATCTCTGCGTGTCTGGTGAAGGAACGCACCAACAAGTGTTACGGACCCTTCCTTTACACCAGCGTTTATAAGAACCGACAGTTTATATCATGCGCTATATATAAGGATTTGGAGTAAGAGTTTCTTCTTGTTGTAATTAAATACAAATTAAAACGAGACATCAGCTACACGCTGTATCCCGCAGAGTAGGCAGAAGGAAGTTAGTGTTAAGAAAACCATTTTCCACCGAATTTTTCCAGTTAGAGGAATCGACGGCCTCAGACATATAAAATATTATTTCAAAAATGGTTTATAGTTATGGTTACGCCAAATGTTATTTACTTATAAGTATACTGCCTACAACGATGACAGTTATGGCCATATTCTTTTATTTTTAATTCTCTATTTTTATAATTTATTAGTATAACCTATTCTGTAATTACAGGCCCAAATGCAGGCGACAGTTCAGATCAGGCGTGACTCACGAAGAAAAAGTACTTTCGTGGAAAAATCATCCGGATGGGTATTAATTTTTCTGTAAATAATCGTTTTTTTAGTCTTAAGAAATTCCGTTTCCTATTTTCCTTTGAATTCTGAAGGCATTGCCTTTTAAGAAGCGGAATTAAATCTCATGTTTTGCTGCACACCAAAGCGAAGAAAGGAAAATATTAAAAACTTAATTTCCTCGAGGGGAACTAGTACGTAGTAGTTTGGTATCGGTTATAGTTTTCATAAAAATAAAAAAAAAGCGACAGCCAAAAAAAAAGTAACGATTTTTTCTATATAGCAAGAAAAGACGAGACGGACACTTTTAAGCCTTCGTTCCCGATTTCAATCTAAATTTCGGGATGTTGCGTGTTAAGTTGTGGAAATCAACATCTAATATTGTCTGTAGAACGATAAAAGGAAGACTGTACCCTCTTTGGGAATTGAATCCACAACCACAACCTTCTCATTCAAATCTCTCTCTATTGTATGTATTTATTTTTTTACAGTCCAGCCAAAAATGAATTGGATACTAAGTCAACAGTTCCAGATATTGTCCAAAGGGCAAGCGAAGACCAGGTGGTATCTGGTGACAAGGTGTTCCCGGACAGCGGATTTATTATTAAAGCTAACACTAGCAAATCACCTTAATTGTATTTTATTTCTAATAAAGAGATAATAATAATTCAGCTTTTTATTTATGTAAATTACAAAAACAATCAGAGTCATCAATTAGTGTTTAAGTAATATTAAATTCTATATAAATCTCTATGTGTAATTGTCTAACAAAAAAGTGGTATTAGTACTTTATAAAAATGTAATTAATTAACGAAAATGAAAAAAGGGTATAATTAACACGTTCGTTTAGTCTAGTCTTAATCATTATAATGTAGAAGTGACTTCAGTTGCTAAGCACTATTATAATTCCATTTCTGAGGGCGTCGTGGCTTTATGAAACAGCGTCTGAGTGTAAGCGTAAGGTGTAGGTTCAATTGAGGTAATTAATTTTGAATAAAAATGTAATTTAAAAATATACAAAAGTACTATGATATGTATGAAAAACGAAGCGTTTTGATAGTGTCAAAACGCTTCGTTTTTTACGCTTCTTATTGTTTAACCTGCTCTGTTGTGTGTGCACATACAGTGTGAATTATCACATACATTGAAGTTTAAATAAAGTGGGGAACGGAGTGTCCTTGCAATAGGTTCCGTCTATCTACCTTGCTATATGCGGGATACAGCGTGAAAAAAGTTTTAAAATTATGTAACTAAATACGATTCCTAAGACTAAATTAAAACAATAAAAGTTACGATTTTAATTTACAAAACGGATATGAAATAATTTAACTTTAAATCTTTATCTATAACTTTACAAATTGACCAAGAAATTGTAATTTGATAGAATGTTGATAGGAAAGCAATTTTCTTTTTGTTATTGATTTTGGTAATGAAAATGTCCAATTTTGGCCTCTTCCTGTTCTGTTTTATATTAAGTTTAGGTAAGAATTAAGATATATTTTATTATTCAAATTATTATAAAAATCTTGACTTAAAGCAATAACAAAAATGAATATGAATATACTCCGGAATTCGGCGGACATTGGAAAACGGAGTGTCGTAACACTAGTTTTCTCTGCTTACTCTGCTTTGTATTCAGAACACAGCGTGAACTTTAATTGATTAGATTTTTTATTATAATTAAATATAGGTATAAAAATACATATTAATATAATATAGGTGTATAAAATAATAATAAATATATTAATATAGGTGTAGTTCTAACAAGTCCTACAAATGAAGTTCCAAAAGCGACAGCAAATGTGAGCAATGTTAACAACACTGAAGTACAGGAAATTCCAGATGAAGGATGGGAATATGAAAACACATCAACAGTAGATACTAGGAGGATATTGTATAGTAAACGTGTTCAACCTGGCAAGAGACCTTATATGGTATGACTTTAAAAGTTTCATGTTTTGCAATAAATTGATCGATTTTAATACATTTTATAAAAGCCAAATATTTTTTACGATTAAAAATAAACTAGCTCACTAAACATAAGAATTTAGGTACATAATAGTAAATATTAAATTAAAAATCAAATAATATCAGCTTCACGCAGTACCCTGCACAAAACAGGGTAGGCAAAGAGAACTTCGTGTTAAGTCAGTCCGTTCCCCACTTTCCGGCGAAGTCTGGAGGCATTGCGTGTTGAGTGGAGGAAGTCAACGCCGGGCTTTGCCTTGTCACCAGAGCAAAGAAATATACATTTAAGTAAATATTTCATTTCCTCGAGTGGGATAATAAAAATGTTTTCATTAAAAACAAAAGGTATATCTCCAACTAACTAAAGACTCGGCCAAAGCTCACAAATACCGCGGCTGGCTGTGCGGGGGTGTGATAGTCGACAACAACTACGTACTAACGTCAGCTGCTTGCGTGGAAGACGCTGACAAGTTCTACGTAGTGTCTGGTACAACCAGATTTGTGGATAGCCTCGATTATAAGAGCGATGACTGCGTGTGCCACCACCGTAGGAAGGTTGTCTGGAAATGTATACCTAAGAGTAAGTATTTCTATATAAAAATGTTTGAATTAGTAAAATTAGAATTTAAATTAAAAGATAAATTAAATTGTAAACAGAAAAATACCTGCCAAATACCAAATACCCTACGCAATGTATATTAAATGTTTGATTTCACTTTGGAACAGGTAATATTCCTAATTTAATGCCAGTCAGGACCATGGCAGCAGCAGCTGTAAACGCGACAGGGTGTGGATTCAATCCCTACTCGAGGAAATGAAATACAACAACAACAATGCCTCCAGAATTGGACGGAAAATGGGGAATAGAGTATCTTAACGCAAGGTTCCCTCTGCCTTCCCATGCTGTGCGCGGGACATAGCGTGAAATTGAAAAAAATATATTCCTAATTTAGGCCCATCAATATTAGTCAATCGTCATTCATACATTCTTTGACAAATTAAATAGATATAATGTGTTCATTTATTTTTTAGATTACAAATTCGATTTCCAAGATAGTATAAAATGGTCTTCCAACGACATAGCCATTGTGAAAGTGGACAAGCCATTCAAAATTGGCGTACTAGAGAAGGGATGTGAGTTTGCAACTGAATGCATACGCTACAACAATATTAGTAGGGATTTGGAAAAAGCCGGGACGAAGGGTTATATTGCTGGATGGGGCAGCGGCAGTAATTTCAGAGAAGTAGGTTTATTATTTATTGTTATATTTAATTGTATCCATTTTTATATAGAAAGGTTAATTAATTCATTTTTTAAAATAAGATCAGGCATTTATAATATTATTCAATCCTAAGGGCGTGTACCGTCGCCAAAGCACTCATGTTCCGGAGAATGCTAAATGTCTGCAAGAGGCGAAAGTTTGTATAATGGACAACGAGCAGTGCGCCAAGAAGTGGGCACAACGGTTTAGAAGTATCATCACTCAATACATGATCTGTACTAAGGATGTCATGAAGCGATTGAGTGAAATTTGTGATGTAAGTTTCTTAGCTTCAGACTTTTTACCATAAGCAGAGGGCACCAAGTGCCTAGACGCTCTGGTCCCCACTTTTTACTCAATTTTTTTCCATTGATATATTGTGTTCTCTGAGATGTGTTGCGTGAAAACATAAAACTAAATGCTTAGATATTTTTCATCATAATGAATAAAATATCAATTTAGAAACGTCACCAATAAGTACTTAGATATGTCAATTGCCATCAATAGTCAACAAATGTTTAATTTGTAGAAAAAGTATGCCAACTGCACAGACGTGGAGAGCCGACGGCTGGAGCTGGATGATGATGCCCACTTCCGTCTCGATCTCGGCAGACACTTGCGGGACCCGGAGGACCTTTCAGCAAGACGTACTACGAAGCAGGGCGGCTTTTGCGAGGTAAGGAACCTTCGTAATCCTAATATTTCCATTCGGTAATCATATCCTGCATATCATTTTACAAAAATAAAGAAAATATTCCTAGAATATATCTAGAAAGTCTAGAAACTATATCTCAATGTAAAATTTAGCTTATTATTATTTTACGATTTTTAACTTAATTTTCCAAGTTAAATCAAACAGTGAAAATCTAATTAAAGATCACTCTGTTCCTATTTTCAGAAACTTATTCTTAGAGATTGTGCTAAGTCACAATATTTGCTTTTAGTTGTACCCACTCAACTCCACCAAACCATCGTTAATATATATATTTAAAATATTTTATTTGACATTTAGAATGACCACGGTGGACCATTGCTAGTTAAATATCAGGGAAAAGACCGCGTTATTGGGGTAATATCAGCATGTAAAATAGATCCAAAGGGCCACGGCTGCCATGGACCGTTCCTGTACACAAGTGTATTCAAGAACAGGCAGTTCCTGTCTTGTGCTATCACTAAGGACGTTGAGTAAGTGTTATAACTATTTTATAATATATTTTTTTGTATTCATTAATTAATTCACTTGAATTAAGTCACTTTTAGTCAAATAAAGTAGTTTACTGTTTAATTTTAGAAAAGAAAACTAAAAAATGTAAAAGCAGCTTTTGAAGCTGCATTTTCAGTCAGATTTTTTTCATTATATAGTAACTAGACATGTTTTTTTTTTACTTTTTTATATAGAGAAAATTGTAGAAGAGTGTTTCGATCTGGAATCACTCACGAAGAATGGACCATTAAATGGAATAAAGAAGACGACGAGTAATGTTACAATTTTATGTTTCCTTATTTAACTTAAATTTAATTAAGAAGCCAGTTGAAACGATATATTTTTATAATGAATTACCTTTTTAAAATATTTTTAATTCAATAATTTCATTATTATAATCGTAATATGAATATTAAGGGTTAACTTTACAGTGATGACGACAATGATAAGGTTGACAGGTAAATATTTATTAAATTAATAAATACAATAATTAAATAAAATAAATTTTGTTCCAATTGTTTTTGTAAAATAAAAATGTAAATGCTCTAAATGTTCTAAATAATATATAAGACTTTTATACATTTCACATTAACCTTTAATATTTCAAACATTTTTATTTGTTCAGCAAAAAAAGAGACAAGCAGAATGACAGGTAATTCTGTATCGGTATTAGTGTATATTTAAATTTTAATATCGATAGAAGGTTATTTAATAAATGAAATTAATACATATATTTCAGCGATGACGAGCATGTAGACATATTGAGAGAGAAGTAAGTATATTTGTTGAGCTTGTAAAGCTAATTTGCATAATTTTCTATATAAATTTGTAAGTTATTTTTCCTTTTATAATGGTTGCCTATCAAAAAATCCTAAATAAATGCTTGCAAAAATATTAACAGGAAGAAAGAGGCCAAAGGATCTGGCACTAGTTCGGATAGTGACAGTGATGAAGCAGGAAAACAAAAGAAATCATCTAAACAAAAGACCAAAGTTAAGCCTGAAGGTACTAAAACTAAAAGACATGTAAAAGATAACAAAGAAAAAAAGGGAGGGTCCAAAACTCGGGTACTGAGAGGTCACGGCGAGACCTTCTATGAGTCCAGTCGTGATGAAAACGTCAATGAACCAGATGATGAATAGATTTCAGTGACAGTAATAAAAATGTTATGAAATGTATATATGATATTTTATTGAATTGGCTGAAACTTTAATTTTCAATATAGGAGTAATATCTTTAAAATGATTATTTTATTAGAACACGAAAGTAATTTCAATAATCGGTAAATACATAGGTAATTATGTAGTTCTGGTGGGCGAAGCCGAAAAAAATAAAGAAAATATGAATGTTGACATAACCTACCACGATAATAATTATAAGATAGTAAAAAATATCGACTCTACATTAAATATTTTATCAAAAATGTTTTAGAGATATTATGAAAATTTAAAAAAGAATTGCTAGCTTGCTAGCTTTTTTGTTAGTAAAAAGTTGTAAAAAGTATAAATATTTTATTATTAACTTAAATAATAAAATGAATAAAGACCATCTAAATATCTACAAAGGCTCAATTATACAGTCAAATTTAAGGCAAGCTAGGAAGGTTTTTTGAGAGAGGCAGTCGCCGCTGCCGCTCTCGTTGATGGTCATCGTCACTTGATACCGTCCGACCGTAGCGCTGTTTATTGGCAGATCTTTTGTGATGGCCACGAATTCTTTTAATTGGTAGTCATTCTGAAATGAAAATACTTTTATTTAATTTGTAACGTGTGTTAACGTTGTGTAAGAACTTCTATTATTTTTTTAGCGTCACTCTGTATATCTCCAGCACTTAGCATGGTAGACAGAGACAGGAGGGAGACCTAGTGTTAAGACACTTACGATCCCCACTTTTCGCTTAATTTTGGAGGCACTGTGTGTTGAGCGAATATAAAAATGAAAATATTAAACATTTTATTTTATCGAGTGGTAATCCCACAACCTGAGCTTGCAAGATTTCACTTGCATTAATGCACACCATACATAGGAATCATTCGTCTTTTTATATTTTCTGATTGATTTAATGAAAGCGGTTAAATAAAAAAAAATATTATAAATAATTTAATAAGAACTATATTTTTACTTACTGCTTCAAAAGGACATTTTTTAGGAAAACCCAGTTGTTTAAAATAATCTCTATAATTGCTTTCAGGGTCTTCCAATTCTTTGCATAGATCACAAATTTCGTGAGACACGAACCTTTCGAAGGAGCCACTGATCTCTTTGTCTATGACTAACTCTACCTAAAAGAATTTTACATTATTATATTATTTAATAGATTGCACAATTTAACTAAAATAAGAAAATTTAAACTCTCATTTTTATTTTATTTTTCTTAAGGTTCAGTAAAATGTTGATAATTAATATTTATGTATCTGGCAGAAGCTACTAACACGTAAATCCCAATCTCCGGATATCCGGGGTAAAAGTTGCCTATATTTTGCTCCACAACCTTTTCTATATTCGAGTGAAAATCTCATAAAAATCGGAAAATTTGAACAGAAAGACAGACAACAATTTCGAAGTCATTTGTTTGTGTTTAAGGACCTTGTAAATAAATTAAAATCACAGACAGACATTTCAATTTTATTTATATGTATAGATGTATGGTACATTAAAGTACGATTTGGAGCCGTCGTGGCGCAGGGGCAAGAACTGCCTGTAACTCCCGAAAAAACCTGTGACTGTAACTCCCGAAAAATTCGGTGGAAAGTGGGAAACGGATTGTCTTAACGCTAGGTTCCCTCTGCCTGCCCTGTATTCGGGATACAGCGTAAAGCTGATGTTTTTTAAAGTAAGATTTACCGTAGTCGTAGGTGGCATGCTCTTCAAAAAGCTAAAAATCCCAGTCATATACGATATTGTCTCGTTATATCTCTTCACTTCAATCTGGGATGTCTCTACGAAGGCCTCGCTCTCCTCATCAGCACACACATAGACAGGTGAATCAAAGTTTAAAATATATTCATCGTCTTCTACCTTGAAGTATAAAAAAAAACCAGTCAACTGCAAGTCTGGTTGAAGATTTAATAAGATTTTCATTAACCAAATTCTTAGTAGGTAACGTTACTAGCTTTTTACATTTACTAATTTAAAAAATGTAATGAAAACTTACAAAAAATACATACCCCGGGCCCATCGCCGAGGGCGATACAAAACTGCAACAAAAATGCGGCAACAAATAACATTATTCGGTTAAATAAGTATCTAATAAGTTGAAAACATTAAATTTATAACATCAATGGCGTGCTTGATCAGATATAGATACTTACATCAAATAAATATAATGTTAGGTACAATTCAACATATTTATAACAATATACTTTAGCGAAATAATTATATATTAATTGGTTTGTGATATATTGAAGTTTGTCACGCGATAAAAACAACCTACACAAAAGATCCTTTTATTTTGAGGTCTGTGTGGCAATAGCGTATTAAACGTGATGGTCATGAGTTCGATTTCCGTTCGTAGCGTAAAATTTTTTTCATTTCCCCGTACTGACAGCACAAAACACAGCGTCACGAATTCGGATGAAATGTAGAAAATGGACACTGCATTTTAACACATTTTATTTTTCTTGCTTACCGTCCTATGCAGAATAAAACGTAAAGCTGTCAAAAAAGTATTTATTGATACTTTTTTTTTAAATTAAGGCTTGTGATATCCCAACATTGTATAGGATAGTTATAACGTTAAACTGTAAACGCCATGATTGTGGCTTCAATTTACTCGTTCAGAAGAATGAATCATTTTCACTTCCCAGCTTTGGTAGGCGTTGTTGGGTATATAAAAAAAAAATTAATATGTGGATGTGAAAGCAAGTGGATGTAATTAAGACACCAACTTAATTAATAATAAATAATAATAATAGGTTTCAACAATAAAACAAGGTTCCGCTAGAAAAATAGAATATAATTTGACTTTCTAACCATCACAACATTCAGTTTCAGGTAACGAGATAAATCACCATGTTTGTAAAAACAAAACGAAAATTAGGTAAATTAAAAATGAAAAAAAAAAACAAAGTGTTAAATAAATTTATTAAAAAAAATACAAAACAAAAAAAAATCATCCATGCTCACTACTAATTGTTAAAAAAAAGTATACAGCCGTGTTAAGTTATATACATATGTATATGTGCTTCAAAATCTTAACTAAATATGAAAAAATAAATCCATTTTTAACGTTATGCGTTTTTGTGAAAAACAATTTAGTGAAAATATTTTTGTGCACTATCTTGAACATCAATATTTTGACATTTTCTATTTAAAAAAATATTATTGTGTTAACAAATGTAGTTATAAAAGTACGTCCATTTTATCAACTTTCTAATTTTGACAAAAACAGTAACAGTACTTCTTATATAAGAAAGTAACCGAGTGTACCAGTGTACCAACATTCAATAAACAAACAACAACCACATACAGCATAGCTTCATTTCTTTAAAATTAAAACAAAAAACAGTAATATTTCATTACACCCTATAAAAAAGAACTCATCAAAAACGCACAATAAAACCATATAGTAGACAAAACTAATAAAATGCATATACGAAGAACATCCTTTACAAGCTATAATAGACTTTGAAAATTGTAACGAAAAATTTCGAAAAATATATTAATAGGTATCTCTTTCCTATACATATATAAAATACATCATTTTCATCACACTAGAGACTTAGGACATGCGAAACACTCGCCAACTACATAAGTTACAATTTAAATATAATTATTATGACGTTAATATATTAACCAGAATATCAACAACAGTACTACTAAGTATCAACAAAATAACAATTTCAAATATTTAATAATGCATTAATTCTAATATATCTTTTAAATTAAAATCTTCAAGTTTGTTACGTTTTGCTATCCTTTATTTTTTCCCCACATATATATTATTATCCGAATACTCTCGTTTACCATGTAATAGTATAAAATTTAAATTTCGTAGTACTGTCATCGCAATCCTATAAGTCTTACAAGTTACATTTTACATAATACTGAAAACAAAAGTACAAAAAACAAATTCACACCAACCTTCTAAGATATGTAACTTCTACATTACGAAGAATAATAATAATATTACAATATTAAAAATATCAATCAGAAGTTGGCACAAATAGACAGAAACGGGGCCCCAAATTATTGGTGTATAAGAAACAATAAATATTCCCTTAAAACTAATCAAATCCTTCCAAAATGAGAAAACAATTATAATTCGGAGTCCCGTTTAGAGAAGCACCTCCACAGTATCATTGTTACAAGTACCTACAATTAATAAAATATCTTTTTATTTAGTAACGTTTTAGTATTACCAAATATAACCAAGCTGGGAATCGAATTGACAACCCGCAGTTTTATAACAAAGGTAGTCATTATATACTAATATTAAGACTAGAAAGAACATAAATGTTCGTAAAGATATATTATCTGCATATAAAACAAAAAATAGCTGCAACAAATGGCGACTATCGCTGTGGGAACAAAGAAAATATTTGTGCTTTGAGCTTTGTCATGCTAAAATTGTTAAAAAAATGGAAAGTGAACATTATACTGAATCTAAATATTTAGATATAAAATTTATAATTCATATTACAAATAAAATTTTCAGACGTTAGAGATCCTTAGAGACCTTACAAAATTTCAAAAATGGAGTGAATATTTATTCTCAATATACAAATTGTTTTGTGTTATTATTATTTGATAAGATATAAGAGATTTCATTTAAAATCTAACATTTTATAATAATTAACGAAACATTGATACAAATTACAATGTAAATGTACACATACATAGCAAGAAAACGCAAATTGAATGCAGACATAACCTTGGTTAAAAAATAAAACTTTATATAAAAAAAACTTCAACTTTTAGTTTGACATAGAACCATTTCTATGAAACATATCGTAGTAGTGGCATGAACAACATTTTACAACATAATTATCTAGTAAACAAAAATAACGTCACTGTTATATCAAAATGGTATTCCAACCTAATGTTTTTATATTTTCTCTAAGTTTACACAGTTAATAGCAAATGGCTAATAGATAATCATCCGTTATCAACTTCGACACAGTTTCGCTCGAGTAATATAAGTATTTAACCAAATCATATAATTTACTGACTGACTGACACAACCTGACAGTCGTTTCTATCAAATATAACATTATATCATTCCTCGTTTCCTATACAAAACGTACATTTTAAAACAACAGCAACCAAACCCACAGCGATAGTCTACTATAGGCGTGTAATTAACAATATAAAGAAAAAAAATCTTAAAACTAAATTAGTATCGGAATGCGTCCGGTCCCGTGTTAAATGGTTGTATGGAACTCGAACTTTGCTCGGTTTAGTTTACCTGGAAAGATTTAATAGTTGTAGTTTGTGGGTTTTTGAACCAAGAAATAATTGAATTCATCCTTGATTGTATTGGCAAATCCACCAGAAATGGAATTTTTGGAATTGGATTTGCCAATAGGTATGGAATGAATTATTTCTTGGTTCTGGTAATAAGATAACACACGGTATTGAGTTTCGAAACCCAACACGCAATGTCTCTAAAATTAGGGGGAAAGATAAAAAAGAGTGTCTTAATATAAGAAACTAAATTACAAAGGGTAAGCGTTCACTCACCTCACTCGCAACGTCCGGCGCGGCCGTGCTGCGCGGCGGTGCGGGCTCCACTAGCAGGAGGCGGGGCTTGTCGTCACGCACGTCGTCCCCCGCACCACCCCCCGCGCCGTCCGCACCCCTAGGACCACCAGAGCCGCCCAGTGACATCTCGGAGAGCGCCGATATTACGGATTCCATATTGGCAGCCGGAATGTCGCCTTCGCCCTTTAGGTGGAATAATGTATGAAAAATTGCTTAAGGTTAATTATATAATTATCATTACTTCGTTCTGGTAACAAGACAAAATGCAGTGTTGAGTTCTGCAACTCTGCATAATGCTATGGAACTTAACCTCTCCGGCTATTCTGCAATGAGGAATAAAACGTGAATCTGCATCAATAACATGTAACTTTAATTTTAGAACTATGATTACTTTTTTTTTTACTACTGATTACTCTTTTTCCGAATAAGCAATATTCACAAGTTTAGAAAACTTAAGTACATGACATGTACGACTCGTAGACGGTCTATAAGTATTGTAATCATAATTAAAAACATACTGCATTTACCTTTTGTGGTCCAGCTTTGAAGAAGTGCAGATAACAAAATCCGCGGAAGCCCTAAAAACGAGGTTAAAAATATTTAAAATATTCATAACATATGTAAATTAACAATATATTTAAGTTAAGCAAAAATACAATATATATATTACAAAACATTTTTGGATACAGGAGAGTAATTTTCTAATATGTATAAGGTAGTAAATAAGGCCAAATTAAATTTTACCATCGTATAAAGTTTTTTATATAAGCAGAAAGTAAAAAGTAACTATTAAAATTTGTTTTTATTAACACAATTAAAATTTAAATTAGGTACTTACAAAAAATTTAAAAATATATAAAAAATATATTCATCTATTAATTTATAGAAAATACTAGCAGCCCGCTCGCGGTTACACCCGTGTGAACTTAGTTATTATTAATTTCTGTCTCCATGACTACGTCCTAGTGACGTTTATGCAAAATTTGAGACTCCTAGCATTTGTAGTAACGAAGTTTCATACAAACTTTCGACCCCAAAAACAACCTCTTAAAAGTCGAATATTGCAAATTCCCGTCTTAGCGAGCACCTACGTCCTATAAGTAACTCCTATGCAAAATTTGAGATTCCTAGCACTTGTGTAGTTTCTGAGATTTCGTGATGAGTGAGTGACCTTTCGATTTTATATATATAGATAATGAACATTTACCTTCCACACCATAATCTGCGGTTTAACGCCGCGTTCGCTTAACGCCTGCTTCAAGTCCCTCACTCGAGTACTGGGACTGATGTTTGATATCTATAAACAAGCAACATTTTGTATAAAATATTAGGAAATTGATATTTTATAAATTTAGTAACCTAAACGTACAGTGTAATTAACAGTATTTATGTAATGCATAGACACTATAGTCTGTGCAGCCTACTGACATACAGCAGAATGAAGAGGCTCAATGTCTATCATCGTCTGTTCCGCGAGTGAGGATCGAACCCACAACCATCGTGCTTACGGACAGTTGTTGTTAGGTATACAGCAGTTGTCGTAACAGACGTAAAGTCTCTTCACCCAACACACTATTCCGAAAGACCAAGAGTAATACTAAAACTTAAGCACTAAGCTCAAATATATACAAACACTACATACCTTAACAGAAAAATCAATAACTGGTTTGGGACGTCTCGGTCGTCGCGGCTTATCTTCCTTGCCTTCCTTGTCTTTGCTCACTGATTTGTTGCTGTTGCGGCGGCGCGGCGTGCGACGCGGTTTGGACTTTCCTTCTTCACCTTCTGTTGTGTTACCCTGTTAATGTCGATTTGAAATTATTAATATTATGTAGTTATAAGACGTAGTGGCATACTTAAAATATACTTATTATGAAACGAGCAAAAAATATTCTAATTCAAATAATAGTCACTTTTGCATTATTTTTATAAAACAATTTTACAGTGTTATTAATATCATAAATGTGCAACTGTGACGATGTATATTTGGTGCACTTTCACGCAAAGACTACTGAACGCCAACAATTTATATAATAATTAGCTGTAATATAACAATAAGTCTAGTTAATTTAATTTTAAAAAAGACCAACCTCGCCCTCACTGTGGCTCTTATGCGAGCGTGTACGACGTCGCTGTCTCCTTGCGCGCGCTCCTCCACGCTCTTCCACGTCGGTGTCCACTTCCTTGAGGGGGCAGGCGCGACCGGCACTGGAAAATGGAAATAAGCCGTAAAAAATAGGTCGTCCAGACAAGACGTTATTAGATGATTGCTTACCACTTTCAGGGTGGCCACGAATCACCGATCATCTACTTTTCAAGACTTTACGTGTTGAGTAACGGAATACAACGCCGCATTTTGTGTTGTTATAAAGAGTAAAGAAATAAAAATATTCTATTTTCTAAGAAGGAATCGAACCTGCAATCAGCTACGCCGACCCCAATACAGATAATAAATATTTCGATGTTCGTTTTAAGATGTAGGTACATAGATTTAATTTTTCGTAGGTTCACACTTTATCAATAGTAAAAAGAAGATAAGAGACAATAACATACAGCATTTCAATATCCCTGAGCTGTCCTAGTACAGGCATCAGTTGTAGTCGACGGTTGGACAGCAAATGCCACAGAATACCGACAGGGCGTTGGTTCATACGCTGTGTTTCTATCACCTGTGCAATGTTGGAAAGAGATAGATTTTTAATCATAGCAGATCTGGTCTTATTAATAAAACTGTGTTAATAACTGTATTTTAATAATATTAGCAGATATTTTTAAACTTATCTAAATGAATAATAAAAACATAAGTAACCTGTGTTGGTGTGACAATAATATCAATGGGCACATCGTGTGGACCAAACAGCTCCGAAGGCAAAGTGTCGAACACCTGTAATTTATAAACAATAATAAATTGTCTGTTCAATTCCATAATTCCTATTTTTTTAGACATTTTTATGTAGGGTTTTCATAATAACTTCAATTTATTTCATATTGCAGAGTAGACAGAAGCGCAACATTGCGTGTTCAGTAATATTTCATTCCTCCGAGTGAGAATCAAAACCCACAACCGTCGCGTTTACAGTCATTCTCTTGTAATATTCCTAAAAATAACCATATCTATACCTGACAATCATGAACTGTCGTCACCACTAGGGTATTGGGCTGGATGGCCTTCATGTGCATCATCAAGCCAAACTCCAAATCACCATAACCTGGAACAAATCAAATGTTATGCAAATTTATTATGTTCTCTTAAACGTAAAAAGAAAAATTAAGAACAATTCCAATAAATTGACACTGACAATTTATTTGTTTTTATTTTTTCAATAAATTATATTCATACTTCTATAAAAACAATTTACATAAAACATTTAAATATTCGCTATTTTTCACCTTACCTTTGCCTTTGCCAATGCGATATCCCTCCTTAGACACGGCCACAGAACCCATCACAACCAGGTCTAGAGAAACAGAATCTTCAATACCTGTTGTTAAAACAAAAAGTTTTTAATGTATTTTTATATAGCATTTTTTCAAATCTATACTAATATAATAAAACGGAAGAGTTTGTTTGTTTGTTTGTTTGTTTGAACGCTAAGATCTCTGGATCTACTGGATCCATTTACTATGATTTTGTTTTGTATGAAAGTTGCATTCTTCAGAAGTGCTATAGGCTATATAACATTACATTACACATATATATACTAATAAATTAAAATACTTTCTAATTTGACATGCAAATTATTCTGCCATGTTAATAATCGTCGTTGCTAAGCAACGGTTTGCAAAGTTTCTTGGTTGTTTTAAGAAAACGTCACCCAAAATGAACTTATATTTTGATATTCATCCTTATAAAAATAAATATATTATATAATATTTAATAAATATTCTTATAGTTCAAGCAGGC
>JAKRZM010000199.1:432755-469035 GCA_036379175.1 Heliconius cydno galanthus
TTACCGCGTCATTTTGATATTCATCCTTATGAAAATAAATATAATAGTCACTTTTAGCATTTCATCTAGATTGAAATTATATTTCTATAGAAATTATATTCTTATATTTCAAACAGGCGTAGCCGCGTCCGGGTCCGCTAGTACATATTATATAAGGGATAAATAGTAGAGAAAAAAAACATCATCAACAGCACTAGCATTGTAGTACAATTAAAACTGCATATATAAAATATTTTAAAGAAAAAATGTACTATTTCCATTTTAAATTTTCACTTTTCAGTCTAACTAGAAAAATGCTGGGTTGCGAAATGCACTTTGTCTAACTAAATATATCATAATTTATATCTAAAACTATTGAGTTTTTGTAATAATTCTACTGTACTATGTTAGTGCCAAAACAGAGAAATAAATGTATGATTGTTTCAAAAATACAGAAGTCAGAGTGTCTACATTCCAAATTCTATTATCAATTTCATAACTTTGAACCTACAACGTTCGCGTAAAACGATTAGTCACAATAATTGTACTACAACGACGTTAAATGAAGCAGAAAAAATATGTCATATTTAAATATAAATATATAAATACTATCTATAATATATAAATATAATACTGTTAGCTTTTGTCAAGGACAAAAGTAATACAGTAATCAAGTGGCTCGACTCAGTCACGAATTCGATATAGGTACTAACATAAACATTATAAGAAAAAATCTAAAAATGTGATATGATAAAAATATGCAAGTGTGCAAACATGTTTGCCATATAAATAATTATTGAAATTTTAATTATAGCCGTATAGCCGTCGTGGCGCAGCGGCACGAGGGTGTGACTGTTACGCGACGGTTGTGGGTTCGATCCCCACTCGAGGAAGTGAAATATTTATCTACATTTAAATTTCCATTTCTTCGCTCTGGTGTCGAGGCAAAGCGCGACGTTGAGTTCTGCCACTCAACACGCAATGCCTCCAGAATTCGGCAGAAAGAGGGGAACGGAGTGTCTTATCACGAGGTTCCTTCTGCCTATCCTGCTGTGTGCGGGATACAGCGTGAAGCTGATTTTTTTTTTTATTATAGTTTTCATTTACCGTTTATAAATCACGTTATAAATTTACTTGACGTTAAACTTAGCGAATGAAACAAAACAATGCTCTTTGAAAAACAAAATAAAAAAGCAAACATACATATTATGAATACAATAATTCCCAAAAATAGTATTTGAATCTACGACTATCACGCTCATTGTAGGCACCTCATGTAAAACAACAATACTCACTTAAAGGTTGCCCATAAGTTTCCATGCCATTGCGTGAAACGGCTTTTCTTATAGCGCTCGGCCTGCTCTCGCCCTCGGGTAGCACCACACGGTTCAAGAAGCCGCTTTGCAAGCGCGGCACCGGCACATACAAGGTCTTGTGATTTTCTAGACAGATAACCCTGAAATGGAGGAAAATGATGTTTTGCTAGTATTGGTCTTCTTTTCAGCTTCACGTTCTCAACCTACGACATTATGTATAGCAGTTTCAATATTCGATACTCTTGATAATTGTTTTTAATTTTACAACAAAAACAGAGCAATTTAAAATATTTATTGTTTGAACATTCTTAATATATAAGACAATCACTTCTAAAAATATATAAAAAATATTAACCTACATTACAAATACCACGGGACAATAAAACTGTTTCATTTCCCGCACTTTACAAGGTGTGCAGAAAGAATTTAGACATTCGGTTCTGGCATAGGGAACCTGGGAAACAAGTTTTGAGACATTTTGGTTTCCTAGTTTCCGCCACATTCTTTAGGAATTGCGTGCTGCACTGCCTTGTTACCAGAGCGAGAAAATGAATATATTAAATATATATACCTATCATTACCCCGATTGGGAATCGAATTAACAACCGTCGTATTTACAATCGCACGGCATCGCTACTGCGCCACGACTGTCTTAAATAATATGGTGAATTGTAATTAAATATGTAGGTCACATACGAGCCCATTTCAGTGGCTTATTTCAATTTTTCGTTTCGTTATTAAGAGGGTCTATATCTTTATTACAACAGCATTGAATGGTTTCGAATAAAATATAATTAGTATATCAAGTCCAGGGTTAGATTTTGCAAAACCTTTAATTGGAGCATTTATATTATAAAAAGTTATAAAAAAAAGTGGAGAGCGGAGTTTCTTAATACTAGACCTGCCTACCTGCTTAAGACCATTGTTATTTTTGTATGGTTATCTAAATTATAAAAATCCTTTACATAAAATGTAGACTTGTTTCGTCTAAATCAGTTGAGTAGTTTTTACGTGAAAGTGTAACAAACATCGATCCTCACAAACTTTCACATTTATGATATTAAGACTTAAGTATGATAGGATAGGATGTGAACTAAACATTTTTTTCTGTCTAAAGTAAACTATCATCTATCTTCTATATATATAAAATCGAAAGGTCACTCACTCATCACGAAATCTCAGAAACTACATGTGCTAGAAATATCAAATTTTGCATAGGAGTTACTTATAGGACCTTTGCAATATTCGACTTCTAAGGGGTTGTTTTTGGGGTCGAAAGTTTGTATGAAACATCGTTACTAGCTGTCTGCTATGCTAGGTATCTCAAATTTTGCATAGACGTCACTAGGACGTAGCCATGGAGACAAAAATTAATAATAACATAGTTCACGCGGGTGAAACCGCGAGCGGGGCGCTAGTAGAATATATTATAGTAATAATATAATTGCATATTATGCTGTTGTTACACTAATAATCTACTAATATAATATAAAAATTCTAATTAAGACATCTTCCTCAATCAACGCTGTGTGTTTATTCATACAGATAATATATGTTTTGTGATAATGCAAACCAGTTATACGTTTCATAATATATTTCCTGCAATAATATTGTAATGTATAAACAGGGTGAAACTGATAAAACGTCAATCGTACAGTTTTCGATATCTTATTACTTACTATGTATATGCGTAGACAAAAGTTATCTTTTCATTATCAATATATTCACGGTGTATCCCGCATATAACAGGGTAAGCAGAGGAACCTAGTGTTCAAACATTTTTCTTCTCCACTTTTTGAGACATCTCGTGTAGGTAAGTGGTGGAGTTCAACGCCGCACTTTGACTTATTACCAGAGCGAGGAAATGAAAATAATATCCCCTCGAGTGGGAATCGTTGCCACATTATTCGCGTTTACAATCATGCGATGTGCCGACATGACAGTTTTATCGTTTTTCTCCATAAAGAAGAAAAAATATCTTTAATTCTTTCTGCTTTTTACTTTTTAACATATATCGATATCATACAAAAAAATCATATGAAACATCAAACAAAATAAGTAGTACACGATCACTGCCATCACATTAGCAGAGGGTGGGTGGAAATGAGTCAACGCTAAATAAAGCTAAAAGGCCGAGCGAGAAAGTTGCATTAATTATAGATAAATGTTAGGAGACCTTGTATTTTTACCTTTTGGGATATAGATATTTGAAAGTAAACATTCAAACAAATATATTGTTTATGATCATGTGATGCAATCAAATAAATTAATTATTCAATTATATAAATACATGGCACAAAGAATATTAGAAGATTGTGGGTTGTTATTAATATATCGTCCTCGATGGCAATAGCCCGGCGTTGAATTCCGCCTCTAAAAAAAATCGAAAAATTCGGCGGAAAATGGAGAACGGAGTGTCATAAAAGTAGATTTCCTCTGCCTACTCTGTTGTGTGCAGGTGATACAACATTAAGGTGATGTAATTTTCATTAATTGAATTTGAATTTGGAATATATGTATCTACACCTCGGACAGGTTACACTATATTAAATTCTTGAAATTGATACTAGAATACACTAGTATTTAAGTAGATAAATGTTTATAAATACAAGAAGATGTAATTACTTCAGCCGTCCCATAGTCTAGGATCTAGGTAAAACATACATACGAGTATATGCAAATGATAAGATAATATCGGTAATACAATTCAAATCTAGATCCGAAGTCCGAACCCATAATCGTGCGATGTGTAGGTAGGTAAATATATAAATACATTTAAATATTACCTATGCAAATCGAGGTGGTAATAAGAATTATTATTTTAGATTCACGCTTAATTAAAATTTAAATAAAGTGAATAATTCAAATAATTCAATAAAAATTATATACACGCCTAATTTTGGGGACCTTGCGTGTTGAGTGGAGGAACTTAATGACCAGAACTAAGAAATAAACAAAATAACTACTTCCGAGTCAATCAGTGAAGAGAAACCAACCCGTAACCGTAACGTTTCCACTTTGTTAGATTTTGTGCCACTACGCCAACACGGCCACATATAACATCACTTATACAATCTAAAGCATAATCGTGTATTGTTTATTTAAGGGTACACTATAAAAAATATCAATATTTTTATATTTTTTTCTATAAATATCGAAGAAAAAACATCGGTTATCGTGTTTATTTAGCAGAAACGGTCGCAGGTTATCTAACGATCACTTATACCATGCAAGTTACAAATTAGTTATTAAGATGCAAATTAAATATTAACGTAACCACGTGTCAATATGTTATAATTTTATATTTCTTACCAATTTTTGTATTGCTTTTAAAGTAATAAAAGTAAATTCACAAAATTGAACAAACAAACTGAAAGGTAGGAACATGGAATATATGTGAAAAAATCTATTATAAAAGGCATTTATCAATGAAGTAGAACCCAAAACGATTATTTTTATTTTTTTGTCTGTTTATCGGTTTTTCTGTACGTTTGTATATGCTAATCTCAGAAACGACAACATAAACGATTTAAATGCACTTTTCACTATTGGATTCTGCCAAACTTTTCTTGACATTTCAAGTTTTTTTTTAATTTCAATCGTTTGTTGAACAGAAAGTCATCAATTATATAAATATAAAGTATTTTGTTCAACATCATTGCTACAAAATAACTATTATTGAATCGGATTTTCCCCGTTGTATCCCGAACATAGCAGGGTAAGCAGATGGAACCTGAATGAAGAGGGAACCTCTTGCGCTGAATTCTGGTAGTATTATACATAAAAATATTAAATATACCAGCGCGTTGTAAGGTGCAGGATATGAAATGCGTTACAAGTTATCGGTCGAGTATTATTACTGTATTACGCAACCATCGTTGTAGTCATCATAAAGCGTTACGTTAAATATAACAAGTTACTTATTACTATTAATAGTAACTAGCTTTCTTTTCTTGTATGGGCTTTATAACCAATATTAAAAAAAATGAAATATATTTCCTCAAATTAAAAAAAAAAACCGATAGAAGAATTGATTATTTTTTAGAGAAATTGATTTTTTTTATTGATTTCTAATAAACCTAATTTTAAGTTTCTTTTTTTAACTTTTATAATTACTCCCATAATTGCATAGCTCAGCGCTTAAGCCTCGCCAACTGCTTGTAAGCTAATTTCCATCGTTCCTATACTAATGATATAACGCCGATAAGACGAAAAGCGGTGTTGGGATCAGCAACTCAATTCGTCACATCAAAAAATTGGGCAAAAAGCAAGAACAGTGTTAATACACTCCGTATTGACACTAAGTTCTGCCTGCTTGTTCTGCTCTATGCGATAGACGCGTAAAACTATTTATACAATACTATCGTCGTCGTCGTCGTTGATGCCTACGCTGTGTTCTTTGCCAAAATACGATTAACTCTATCGAAACCGAAATAGCATTAGGGTCGATGGACTTTTTATGAAGACATCAAAGACATGCCAGTTAGTAATATGCATAAGATATGTTAAATAGAATAATTTAGTTAATTTTTGCACACATTTCGTGGATCATCTAATAAGGTCACAGGTTCAATTCTCAATAAATAGATTTCGTATAAGCTACAAATCAAATGTTATTAAAACAAATGAAACTGAAAAATACGACTAGATATATTTTGTCAGCTTCACGCTGTATTCCTCATGTAGCAAGGTAGGCAGAAGGAACCAAGTGTTAAGGGAATGTTCCCTTGCCCACTTTCCGCCGAATTTTCGGAGCGAAACTCAACGCCGCGTTTTTGCCTTGGTACCAGAGATTCCTCCGAGTAAGAATAGAACTCACAACCGTCGCGTTAAAGTCACACACTTGTGTACCTCCGCCACAAGGGCATGTATTCATAAGATTACAATTTAAAAAAAAATGTGAGAAAATATTCATAAATAATAAAAACGATGCATTAGTAAGCAAAAACACTTGTATACATCAGGCTCACATTAGATATTTACAAGCATATGAGTAACGCGCCATGTGAAGTCACAATCACATAAGATGCTTAAAATAGAACATTTTTCTAAGAAACCTAAAAAGATAACATTAAAAATCCATTAAATTTGTTCAATATTTGTTTTTAACAATTTGTATAATATATTAGGATATCGTTTAAAATATATGTACAATATTTTTTTTCAGGTTTACCCTTTATCCAGCATATAAGAGAAAAATGAAAATCTATTTATTCCCCCGAATGGGGATCGAACCCACAACTATTTCATTTAAAGTCACGCTGTCACACTACGCCACTGTAGCCTCACTATAAATAATAAAAAAAGTGACAGAAATATTAAGAATAACAGAAATTTATACTACAGTAATTGTTTGATTTACGTATGAATGAAGTAAAAGAAAGACTAAAGTATCTATAATTTCTACGCACTATGATCAACAAGTTCATCGAACTCGAGGAAATCTGCGAATTATTTTAACAACTGTTTTCATCGTTTAATTTAAAAGAAAGAATAGAAAGAAAGAAATTATCATTTTCCGTACAGGTGCCATACTCATCATGAGCAATTATTAAATTCCCTTACGGAAACGGATTTTTGAATACGACAGGACTAATCTAATATGGATATAATAATATATATATTATTCTAATTAACAACATGATTTTAAGACTGAATAATAAAAAAATATTTTTTTCACGAAACTAATGGGTAGATTCCAAAAAAATGTAAAATCTCTCTAGACACGCCCATGGTGTTTATAATGTGAAGTTAGAATCAGGAAAAAGCGTTCTAAAATGTACTTAACTATACTAAGAGAGGTACAAGATATGAACTGGCTACCAAACCTATTTGCAATGTGCAAATTATAATAAAACTCGATTTGCTCGTAAATCTTCCCGCTAATTTTCTCTCGCTAAAAAAGGTTTATTATTTTGGCTCACACGGTAGGTAGCGGGAACCTGAGAATGTAGTGTTAACACACTCCGTTACTATTAAGATTCTTTCGTTCCCGACTTCCCACCGAATTTTGGAATTGGATTGGGTTAATAAGTCAAGAGCGAAGAAATTAAAATATCAATATTTCATTTCCTTGAGTGGAAATCAAACAGGACCTGTCGCGTTTACAAAACTTTTTAATATAATAAAAAAAAGAAAGTTCACTCACCTCACTGGTTCTTGAGGCTTATCAGGGTTGACCTTGACAGTGTTGGCATTCTTGAAGGCGTCGAGTTCAGCGAGTTTGGCTGCAGCCTCGGCCGCGCCTTTGAAGTTGGGTATACGATTGTATACTGGACGAGGAAACATTGCTATGCCATTGGATTCTAGATGACGCCATATTTTTAGGCGAAACGACTGTTTTGTTATCTCTTCTGGCAATTTTGGAACTGAAAAAAAAATCTTAAAAAAATCTATCCAATCTCTAGTAAGCAAAACATCAAATACCATTCCAATATGATTATGTTCTGTGAATATACCAAGGGAATATTAATATTTAAATCAAAAAATTAAAATAATTCTAAAAAAAAAAATTAGCTAGCTATTTTTTGTTTTAATATTGTAAAATATTAAGACCCTAACTATGCTAATTATATATTATATATTTTTATTAATTTTCCAGTGCATTGAGTGGGAATCGAACCTACAACCATTGCATTTATAGTTGCATGTTTGCCTACACCGCCATGATCATAATCATATTTTAAAATATTGTCAACACCTAAATTTCATATTTTTAACATAATTTTGTTTACATTTGAACTATCAATAACCAGTGAAGCTTAGGCTATGTCAACATTAAACACTTGTATAAACATATGAAATGCTATAAGAAATTAATATTAAAATGTAAATTATAATTTTCATTTTCATAAAATATCTTTTGTTCTATTAAGTGTCCTTCCTTTAGTATCAACACTGTATTTTCAAAGGTCAACCGAGATCTCCCCCTACTACTGTTACCGCTCACTCTTTAAATATATCTTTTTTATTATTCTTTCATCTTTCAAATCTCTTACCATGCTCAAACCACATGATTAATTAAATTTATAATCCAGGAATTGTGATAAAATTTCTTTAAAATACAGAAGAGAATAAGGAGAAAAGAAGAGAAATGGATAGATCAGAAGTCAAGAAACAATTACTTAATGCTAACTGTCAAGAACCTTTAAAAATATTACGCCGATGATGGAAACAAGACAAGTCCACTTAAAGTATGCTCATCTCTCTTCCTCGAAAACATCAAAATTTATACTTAAAAATCAAAACTGACAGGTCTCTCTCAACTCCACAGCAAAGGAGATCATGTTAAATTTAAGAGAAAAGAAATTAATCATCGTACAAAAAATGGAGAAAATAATCTAATTATAAAACATATAAAAGGAAATCCAAAATATACAACAGCAGCCAAAAACCTAAACAGAAGACAAGTTAGAATACAATAAAAAACAACTATATAACATATAAAGTTTGTAATTAGTACAATGAAGTAATTATTATCAGTAAAATTTTAAAATTTGTATACGCGGACATGAGAATATGTCCCAGCTATATAACTAAAATACTTGCTAAAATATAATATTAAGAATAGTAAAATGATAAGTAAAAATATTATAATACACCAAATAAATAATTGAAATATTGCACCAATCTAAAGACATCAGTTAAATAAAACTTTTAATGTGTGACCTACCTTAGTAACATTAGTTTGTAAGTTTGCTATCATTTTACTATTAATTTCTCAAACTACCCTCCCAGCCACCTTTTTTCTCATAATATTCATACTTATTTGCATTGTACTATCAGTGACTATTATTAGACTATTCTAACTTTTATTGCATTACTATGTACGCCTATTTGATATAATAACTTTACTACTTAATATTTTGTCATTTTCTCTGTAAGCGATTTCAATGTAAATCTTTTGAGAGAATAAATGTCTTTAACTGTAAATAAAGTGAAATTAAATTTATAAAATATTTCTCTAGAATAATACAAAAACAACATTTTAATACCAAAGTGATATGATTGCAATTTCATTTTTATCATAGATAGAATTAAACAGAAAAACAACATTGCATGTTGATTATATCTTGTTTTAATGCACTTTTGTAGTTTGATAATTTCACAATGGATTGACAAAAATATGTAATAAATGATTATTGTAATTTTTTATTTCTTTTATGGTTTATATGATTATTATAATTATTTCATATAAGTTTTAAAAT
Organism: Heliconius cydno galanthus; assembly: GCA_036379175.1. Taxonomy (NCBI): domain Eukaryota; kingdom Metazoa; phylum Arthropoda; class Insecta; order Lepidoptera; family Nymphalidae; genus Heliconius; species Heliconius cydno. The sequence continues at coordinate 442,258 of JAKRZM010000199.1, forward strand.
AAAAGGAATATTAAAAAAAAAATTACAATTTTTTTTTCTTTGACTACCCTAAATAGCAGTAACATTTTTTTAGCTTCACATTGTATCCCACATGTAGCAGGGTAGGTAACTTAGGAACCTAATGTAAGACACTCCATTCACATTATGAAACTTCCCCGACCTTCACTACTTCCCGCCGAATTCTCGAGATATGTTAAGTGGCGGAGCTCGACGCCGCGCTTTCCTGTAGCGAGGATATGAAAATCTTAAATATTTTGTTCCCCCCCAAGTGGGAATTGAACCCACAACCATCGCGTTTACATTCACACGCTTATGCCCCTGCGATAGATGGCCTTAACAGTAAGATGGGTTAAAAAAATACTGCTTTAAACAATTTTAATTGTAGAAATAAATGTTTCTAATACTAGACGAAAATGTTCAACTACCTCCCGTAAATTTATTATAATATTAAAATTGTATTAACCAATTAACCCAGCGTAAATCGATCAGAACTTTTTGCCGATATGATTTAGAAGATTCGCAACGATAACGTAACTGTCGGTCATAATGCAACAGGTTCATAAATCAGATACATTTTTACAATAAGTGGGCAGCGAAGGAATGTGAGTCATGTTTCACACTCCAATTAAGCTACCAACAGTAGAAATAATTACAAGCGAAGAAACACCCAAATAGTGGTAAATACACACGAAACGTAGACAAGTGAAAATATAATATAACCGCGTAATTACAATGCGATACTTACAATTTATAGCGGCACATTGAAAGCGATATTTATAATTATAAATGCGGGTATTACTAAAATAATGTTCTTTTTTACAATTTTTATAGCATTTCGAGGCGTTAATAACTATTATTTTATCTTTATTAATCGGAAAATGGAAAATGAAAACAATACAAACCATTGTTGTTAGACTACGACAACAAATAATAAACTCACCAGATTCCACTGCCGCCGGCGTTTCTTCTCCGTTCTGCATTATTGTAGTATCGCAATCGGGAGGAAATAGTCGAATAAATGATAATCTACCCGAATATCATTAATTTTTGTAAATTATAATGATTTTTGGCTGACAGGACCGTCACACACAAAAATAGAACGCGAATAAAAAACAAATGCAACCAACTTCGCAGCGCGGAACGCAATGAGCAGTGATGCAAACCTAATAATGTTATACGTTCCTTTACACGGAACGTTATTGAGATTTTTTTAAAATAAAAATCACCTAACGATTGCATAGCATGTCTATAAAAAAGAATTAACTTTAATTTAATCGTCGAATATATTTTAGAAAATTTATTATGTTTTTTTACCAAATCCTCTTTTTCTTTATAATTTACATAAATAAGTATACTTACTCTACAAAGTGAAGTATTTATATCTTAATCACATTAATTTATTGTTTAGGTCATTGGGCACTAATTAATATAATAACTTTTATAAGTAAGACTGATAAATAATTTATTTCAACGTTACACAAAACAAAGTTATGCATGGTAATCATTTGAGATTAAATTTACAATTTTACATTAGGTACCTACCTACCTATTTTTGTCGAATACATCGTATGTTTTCTCGACAAATTCTTGTTGTATAAATATATTACAGCATTACGATAAACAATATGGACTGCTAGATGCATTAATGCAATATAATGGATATTTTTATCGACAATCGAAATCGAATAACTTTTTAAGCTGTCATAGAAGCAAGGCCGATTTTTTGTATAGCAGCTTAATAGGGCATAACATCCGCATAACAGGATAGACAGCGGCAACCTAGTGTTAAGACACTTTAGGAACACGTTTGCTCCAATTTTCAAGACATTGCGTGTTGAGTGGCGAAATTCAACGCCGCACAACCATCGAGTTCTAAACGTCTTCCCACAATGTCACAACTTTTAATCTCAATTTTAATATAGCTACTTTAACTTCAGTACAGGTAAAATAATTCAAATGGAAAAATAAATATAAACAAAAAAAATCTTTATTAGTATAAACATAATAATTATAAATAACTTCAATATGCAATTTTAAATAAAAAAATAATTAACGAACAGTCTGAGACATGTGTAGCGGAGTCAACATGAGTTCAAACGCAGCATCTTTTAAATTTGCTCCTCTTAAATTTGCATCTTGTAGATCACTTCCAGACAAATCGCAACACTGTAAAGTTAATAAAAATATGTTATTATCTATTATTACATTAAATTTCTAAAGTAGTAAATAGTTCTTAGAAACTTTACAGAAATTTATGCTGCTATGTTAAAATTTTTATGTCATCTAAAAAAATATTTTAGTGTAATTTAAATTATATTACAGTATAAATAAAAAAAGTTTTTATCCCACACACGGTAGGGTAGGCAAAGGGCAACTAGTCTTAAAACATTCCGTTCCCATTTTCCGCCGATTTCAGGAGGCATTGCATATTGAATCACAAAACTCTATGCCTGTGCTCTGTCTTTTTACCTGACCGAGAAATTGAAAATATTAAATAATTCAGTAGGAATCGAACCCTGAACCGTCACATTTGCAGCCACTGCATCTCAATGGTCAATTTTTAATGTATTATTATCCCAACAATCATAATAATAAAATAGTAAACCTCTAAGTCAGCGCCAGCCAATACTGCAGCTCGGAGATCACAATTCTGAAGGTTGGCATTCTTTAATGTTGCCACACGTAAATTTACCCCTGCCATGTCACTACCTTCTAAATTTGCTCCTGTAATATGAAATAAGTAAAAAGATTGCTTACATAAAAAAAGTAAAATATTTGTATGCTAGTATAATTGTTCAAATATTTTTTATAAGCATATATTTAATTTATGTCAACAGAATTTAAATTTAATTTTATATTATTAACTTATTATATTAAGTATACCTTTTAAATTGACACCTTCCATCACAGCCTTAGATCCTGCTGGATCTTCCATATTAGATCCCCTTAAAAAAGCACCTGGAAACAAAATTATTTTTTTAGTTTTCTATTATAAGGAAGTAGCAATGTTTATATTACTATCATTTATATTGTAAACTACAGAATTAATGTTATAACTGATTGTAGCCTTCTGTAAGAATATGCAAATCATTAATTTAATCGGCAAATCAGAAATACTTCTGATGAATTTTTAGTTTTTTGTTATGTTAATATTATATCTATTTAATAATGGTGGGAAGATGCGGGTAAAAAATTGAGAGTATCTATTTTTTTTATATATTATAATATATGTATGTATAAATAAGCTAGTTGTCGCAGTTAAAAGGTTGTTGGTTTGATTCCCATTTGAGCACATAAAATATTAAATATTATCATTTCCTCACTCTGATAATGAGGCAAAGCGCTGCGTTAAGTTTCGATACAGTGTCTTAATGGGAACAGAGTACCTTAACACTAGATTAACAGGTTCCCTCTGCTTTCCCTGCTAAGTGCAGGATAGAACATGAAGTTAAAAAAATACATAAATATAATATTAAGCCTACCTTCCATATTAGCACATGATGCTTTAACACCTAGTAACTGAGCTCCTTCTAAATTAGCATGAGAAAGATCTGCCCTTTCCAAGCAACAATGTGATAGATTAGCCCAACTAAGATTACAGTTTGATAAGCAGGCATACTGTAAATATTATATGTAAAAGAAAATAATAGTTATCTTACAAAAAATATTAATAACCTAAGAAAAATGCAACAGTCCCTTTATTAAAGTCTACATATATGCAATCTTATAGAAAATTCAAGTATATTTATTTTTTCAAAATTAAAACATTTATCCTACTTAATATAACAATTATAAAAACATAGGCTACAAGTAATGAAAAAAATCTGTATAATTTACCTATAATATTACAATAACTCAAAGTATACAAAGGCACATTTGGATTGCTAGATTATATTATATTACGTTTTGCTGACTTTGCTTTATTTATATAAAAATATAAATAAATATTGTCATTTGAGGCCATTGTACACAACGGTTATATAAATAAATAATTATTTTCACTTTCAATGGAAAAATGTTAAAACAATTGTTAATACATGAAGTAATTATACTACTCCTAAGTATATTGAAGTTCTAATCTTAAAACTAAATTCTTCCTACCTACCATATGGCAGATATGTCAGATAAAATGTGAAACTATCATTTAATTTTTTTTGAGCTTAATGCTGTAACCTGAGGGTATATGAGTATAGGTTATATTAGAAAGCAAACTAGCAAACTTACACCATGTCTCATTACCAAAAGAAAGAAATGAAAATATTATATTTTCTAGACCACTCTATAAACATAAATTGAACCCACAAGTATTATGTTTACAATCATAATGCTACTCCACTATAATGGTCTCAATTCTTTTTTTATTAAACACAAATAATATTATAAAACAAATACAATGTTTACCTTAAAATTAATATACCTCAAGTCTAATCTGTTTAAATCTGCACCAGCTAAGTTTACACCCTGAAACCGTAATTCAGATTGAGTTGGTGTCATTATAATTAATTTGATAACATCCATTCTGGTAAGAGATTTATTACTGCCGCTCAGGCTTAAGGATTCCTCAATAAGTTGATTCAACTGTGGTATCATTGAATCTAAGCCTGTAACATCAACAAAGTACATTGAATACACCCAATTGTATGTGTGCACTAAACAATTTTTGATATTTTTAAATTAAGGTCAGCAGGAGGAACGATAATAATGTCAAGACACTACATCTTCCCCTTTTAGCTGAATTTTCAAGACATTGCATGTGGAGTGGTGGAACTCAACACTATGATTTGTATTGTGTTACAAGAGCAAGGAAATTATCAAAAGTATTCAATTAAATAATTAATTTCCTTACATGCACTGCCTTGTATCATCACACTCAGTTGGGCTGCATGTGTGAGTCACAAGTACTAAGCACCAGCATAATATTAGTTTAGTGTATATTACCCAAATGAATAAATAAATAAATAAATCCTCTCTGCTCTCTTACCATAAAATACAGCTTCTTCTAAAACACCTTTAGGATTAATATTTTTATCTAAAATTACATTACCATGTCTTAAATAGTTTAAAATAGGTTCAAAATATTCAGGGCTACGGTCTATTAAATAAGCTCCAGTCTCATCAGTAGCACTAGGATTCATTAAGTACATATTATTATCATCAGCAAACATTCTTGCAAGCATAGACAATGGTTCCTTTGCGAGAAGGGTAGAACGAGAGGTTACAAAATGTTTTCCTCCTACATTAAGTCTTATCCAGTCAGAAACTGTCCTGTCTTTGTCATTAGAAACATGCAAGTCCTTCACCGAATTTGTTAACATATCACAGGTATAACTACATTTATCACATTCAAAAGATAAGTATATTTTTTCGTCGTCTCTTATTACTCTCACGTCATTTATTTCACACCCATTCACTGAATATAATTTCAAGTTTTCTACTTCTATTTGAAATTGGGATGCAATCGCACTTTTAAAGTCTTTAATCGTGTCTTCCACGGCCATAAGTTTACCATTATTATCTGAATTATTTCTATATATAAAGACTCGTTTCATTATTATATTTAATATCTTTTATATAAGTAAGTGCTTATAATTCTTTTCCTGAATGGCTTGAATTTGCATTAGTAGACGCAAAAATTTTTGTCAATGTCGCATTTTCTACTTGCTAGTAGTTAAGTCAATGTCATAAATGAGTGATAGTTGTCTTTTGTCAGGGAGACAAAAATCAGTGTTTCACTATTGCAGTTAGGAATAACCCGTTATTTACTAAAGAAATACTTATTTAATCCTTATCATGTACATATATATTTATTCGAGACCAGCAGTAACGCAGAGGCTCTAAGTGTAACTGTAAAACGCGACTGCTAGTGGGTTCGATCCCCACTTGAGGAAATAAAACATTTATTTCAATTTATATTTTTATTTCTTCGCTCTAGTATCGCGGTAAAAGGCGGCGTTCTGCCACTCAACACACAATTCCTCCAAAATTTGATGGTATATTGTGTGCAGGATACTGCGTGAAGCTGATAAATAATAATATTGGTATTCAACCCATGACATAAAACCTTGTGTCAAGTGACTCGGTTCTTCACTGCCGACTAGAATACACCATCAATGTACTTTCTCGATGAATATTAAAAATGATTAACAAAATTATCGCAATTTATACCATATAACTTCAAAGGGGGAAGAATTGAAGAGTATCATAAATTGTCAGTAATACTCAAAATGAGAAAGGAAAACATAATTGTATACATTGTTGGATAATACTTGTAAGCTGGCAACATCTTTTTAAGATTGTCAGTCTGGTAACGTTCAGAAATCTTTTTATATTCTATTGATTTCTTTTAAAGGACATATTTTTTTAGTTCTTTGAAAGAAAACAAAAAATACTTGAGACCCAATGTCTCAACTACTATTTATTTTTGACTGCATGTTTTATAAATAAAATGTTATTTCATTGCAGTGAATTGTTCAAAGCGATACCAACAACAATACTTCATGAGGCCAGTTGTGGCGCAGTGACACAAAGTGTGACTGTAAACACGACTGGTTGTGGATTCGGTCCCCACTCGAGGAAATAAAATATTCATTGAAATTTATATTTTCATTTTTGCTCTGGAGTGCGCGCTTTTAGAATTCGGCGGAATGTGGGCAACGAAGTGTCTTAACACTAGGTCTCCTTTGCCTATCTAGCTGTGTGCTGGATACGACATGAAGCTGACAAAATACTTAAATGCAGTATTTTACTTGAATTTAACTTAAAAAAATCTAGTAACAAAGTCTCCAATAAAATCTAAATATTAATTCTAAAATTAAATGCTTTTAATATTTTTTAAACAATACGCAAGTACTTGTAATCTATAAACTATATTATAAACAGAATCGTGGGCTTTATTTGTAATCAAAGGGATCACAGGATAACGTGGCTCTTTGTGGTATAATCACCAAGTGATTGTGTTTGTCACAATTGTACCATAATCCTAATTTATATAACACCTCATTAATTAGGGAATATGTTATCTGTGTAATTTTCAATTATTATTTGTATTATATTACTATCTGTTTATGTATCTTTTATTTTATTCCAAAATTTATATGTATTTTCTAAATTGATTATATATATGATTTTATATTATATTTCTATTTTACTTTAAACAGAAAATAATAGAGGCCATCAAAATAATAGTAGCACATCCGTACAGCATCTGACCTTAACCGCGACAGATGTGGGTTCGATTTCCACTCGGAGGGAGGGAGAAAGTTTGAAAGTAATTAATGCTACAATGACTACATTTTATAGTTTTAATTCTTCCCAAATCTACGAAATCTGGACCTTTTAAGGCAAAAAACCTTACTATCATTATCTGGTTACGACTCAAAATTTTATAAACATTTAAAAAAAAAGCTTTAGGAGCCTTTTTTCATGTTATCGAAATGCCAAATTTCTTAGTAAATTACAGAAATCGACTACCTAGTAATCGAACAGTCATATTATTGGCTCGTAAAGAGGTTATCTACTCGTACATGCATTTCAATACACGACAGATGGCCGTCGTTAAATCTATCCTCTCTGATGTTGCTGTAAACTTTAGTTTACGCTGATCACATAATTTAAATGATCTACTTCTATACTATACTCCTATACAGTGTCGGTGTTCATGTGTTAATTTATTATGTAATAAATTCTGGATAGCTTGTAAAAATTAAAAATTCTCTTCAGTTTATATAACAAAAAATAGTGTTAAGGTATATTGTTGATGATTTTATTGCTATTAGTTTTAGGTACTCTACCTATATATAAGAATCATCATAATCGGTTCACCGACTTGAAAGTTCTGAGTTAATAAACATAAAAAATACTCGAATTGATAGCCTCCTCCTTTTGCGGAAATTGTTTAAAACATTGAAATTCAATTACCTAAAAATAAATTAATTTCGTAATAACATTTGTACCTACCCGTATCCCTTTAAATCCAGTCAAGATATCATTTTAAAAAAAGGTTTAATATAAATCATAAATATTTATTATATAAACGTTTCCTAAAGTAGGTTTCACTTCGTAGATAGTGCCATCCACAAAGACGCGCTCCTCTGTTTCTCCCGTACTTCTACAATGCATAATCAAACTTACATACAAGAGCTAAAGTGACGAAGTTAAATTTACTTTGTCTTTCTTCATACAAAGATCATTTGTAAGTGTCTGAGGAAGTATAGGAAATTTTGCAAATTTAACTTTTAAAGTTATAAACTAAACTAGAGACCGTCGTGACGCAGGGGTATGACGGTAATGCGACGAATGTGGGTTCATACTGCACTTGAGGAAATTAATTATTATTTCTTAAAATAGTTATTTCTTCGCTCTGGCACCAGGGAGAGACCACAGCCTTGAGTGCCGCCACTTAATAGGCAATGCATCGAAAAATTTAGTTGGTGGAAAGAGGAAAACGGAGTGTCTTAACACTATCTTCTCTCTGCCTACCCTGCTGTATGCGGGATATAGCGTAACGCTGATTTTTTATTTTTTAGTTATTAAGCTAGTGCCTTAAGTTCAAATTGGGCAGATCTAACAGAGTTAAGCTAAATTCATTTACTGTCTGAGGGCATTTGCTAAGGTCTACTTTCGTCCTCAGTCGCACTACAAGTGTCGAATACGTAATATCTTAAATTAAATTGGTTAGACAAGTTTAAAGTAATTTAAAATTAACATATGATAAACGTAAAATAATAAGGAAAAAAGAAAATATTTTGGACTTTACGCCTTTTCATGCATAGCTGATTAAACAAGGCCAGCCTAGTGTTAAGACACTCTGTTCTCTACGTTCTACCCAAAGTGGAGACATGATAGGTGTTGTAGTATTCGTTTCCTTTACCAATATAACTGAGCCGGGAATGAACTCACAACCGTCGCGCTCATTACACTCCGATAGCCTCGCTAAGTCAAAAAATCTCAAATTCTAAAAAATAATCTAAAATTGTTTTTATTAAATAACAAAATATTTCGGCACACGTTCCACGAATGTACGATTCCATTTTGTTTTGAAGTAAAATATATGTGACAGTTTTTATATGATGAAAATTGATATTGGTTTCCACGAAAAAAAAATATACCTACGTTATGTGTATTTGTATCTGATTTTTGCCTATAGACTTAATCAAACAAATCAAATCAAATCAGCTTCACGCTGTATCCCGCTCACAGCAGGATAAGCAGAGAGAACCTAGTGTTATTACACTCCGTTCCCCACTTTCTTTCTTTCATGTTGAGTGGCAGAACTCAACGCCACGCTTTGCCTCGACACCAGAGCGAAGAAATGGGAATATAAACGTAAATAAATATTTCACTTCCTCGAGTGGGGATCGAACCCACAACCGTCGCGTTACAGTCACACCCTTGTGCCGCTGCGCCACGACGGCTCCAAACCTAGACAAGAAGAAAGATTCACGCATTTTTAACTAGGTATACCTATTAGTTCAAAAGTTACAAACTTTGCAGTTACGAATATAACTACATTATAAGTTTACAATTTTTTGTATCTGTAATAAAGATATGCTATTTCCTTAAGGCTAATTCTTTTCCTATTTAAAATCAAGTAAAAATAGTTTTCAATTTTAAATATTTTCTCGTAGATCGTAAACAATTTCAATTTAAAATAAACTATGCAAAATGAGTTCGTTGCGTAATCTTTGTAGTGTATTTAAAGTGCTGTTGAAAAATTGTTAAGGTATCTGTCGGCAGTGGCGATCTGCATTTGAAATAACTTTAACGTGATTTTTTTTATTTTCACACTATTTTCGTACTTTAGAATATAAAAAAAGATTAAAATATACCTATAAGTGGTTGTATTCTCCATCTTATGTCTATTCTATAAATCAAAGTCCATGGCGGAACCTAGCACCGTAGTTTTCATCATAAGGCGAAAATAAAAAATTATGAAATAAAAAAAACGTGTTTTCCAAGTGTAAATTGAACTCTTGGCCATAAAGTATTTAATCAAATTCTTTTGACTATACGAAGATAACGTTTCTATTCTAATTTAAATAAATATTCCCTTGTATTGTTTCATATTTCAAACTACAGCCGTGGAAACGTTAAGACACGTTTCTCACACGTTCTCATTTCTATTATCATATTCTATTCGATTCTCATATTCTTATATATTTTAAACTATTTGCTTTATCTTTTTGGTTTCCATTTTATATTTAAAATATAATTATATTACTTTTATTTCTATCGTTGTTATAATTATACTTACTAAATATATAAGTTTGTATTGTATTAATAACTTAAAATTAGCTGATTTTCCTATAAAAATTAGCTGAAATATAAAGATTAGCTGCTTTAAATTTTTTCTTTAAAATTTTGGCTTATCTAACGTTAGACTGGTGTTAATTACGAAAGTACACAAAAAGTTTTTACCTTAAAATTAAATTGAGTTCATGATTACAGTAAATAAGTACTAACCTACGATTTTAATTTAGTATAATTTAATTTGATTCGTTTCAATATTTATTTTCTTTAAGGCTTCTGTTGATTTATTAAATAATCGAAATCAGGCACCGCTGAGACGTGTCTACCAGTAGAATAGTATAGTAGCTTCAAGTCTTTTCTCGTATTTCAGGTAGGCAAGGAGAACTTTCAAGAATTAAGACACTCCGCTTACCGAAAAGTGACCTCTTTTCCAGACATTACGTAACTTAACGCCGCGCATTGTCTACCAGAGCGAAAAATTAAATTTTAATTTGAGATACTATTATTATGTATATTCTGTTCGATTTCCGTAACGTCTAAAAGATAATTTGTATAATTTCTTTCTTTTCTATACTTAGAGAAATAATTCAAAACGTGCCATGCCTAAGAAGTTCAGCTTTTACCTAGCCATTAGAAACATAAAATGCTTGTCACCAAATATAATATAATTTATATACTAGATATTTTTGTCTTTCTTCTTTTTGTCATATTTCATTTATGACTATCAACTTGTCACCACGACATAAACGAAGAATATAAGCAACTATTTTATGGGTAAATGAAAATAATACTTATTTTTTTAGTGACAGGTGAAACTACTGGAAATTTTCGGTATAAATAGGTTAGTGAGGATTTCTAGTATTTTTTAGGGCAACGGGAAAAAAACTACATTTTATTTTAAATCTTAAAGTTCACACAATAAAAAACGCTCGAAATGCCATACACCAAGAAATCAATCTATCTATCTATACTAATATAATAAAGCGGAAGAGTTTGTTTGTTTGTTTGTTTGAACGCTAAGATCTCTGGATCTACAGGATCGATTTACTTTGTTTTTGTTTTGTATGAAAGCTGCATTCTTCAGAAGTGCTATAGGCTATATAACATTACATTACACATATATACTAATAAATTAAAATACTTTCTAATTTGACATGCAATTTATTCTGCCATGTTAATAACAACCGTCGCGTCGCTACGCAACCGGTACCGCGACATTTTGATATTCATCCTTATGAAGTTTGATAAATAATTAAGGAGATGTCACTGATTCGAAATGACCTAGCCTACGGGCGGCACAGTATGACCGACGCGAAAATATTCTTATAGTTCAAGCAGGCGTAGCCGCGTCCGGGTCCACTAGTACATAATAAAAAACAAACTGTCTAACCATAGTTAGAGTACTGTGTATAGGGACTTAGCAACTAATAATAATCTACGTAGAAAAAGTTTCTTTTAAAGTATGTAAGTAAGCTCTCAAATGATTTATTTTTAGCACACGGCGTTTGTTCCAGATGAAAAGTTTGCACGTGGAAACATTTTTTTTAGATTTTAGATATTAGAATTGAGAGTCCTTCTAAACGTAAAAAAGTAATATAAGTGGAAAATGGTGAAAATAAAAATTTTGTGAAATTCGAAACCATTGCGTTTTATTCATTAGTATATTCCAACTGTGAAAAAAAGGAAGTGATTTTTTTTACATATAAATAATAAAAAATATATATGGTACATACATGATTCACATGTTAGCATAAACTAGAAATAGCGATTAGGAATTTATAAATATTATTATATTATATTATATCGCATATCAAATCATAAATGCAAAGCTGGCCTAACCCTAAATATATAGTTTTGAAAATGAAAAAATCATTACAGAAGGTTTTAAGTGTAGAATAATGTTTTAGAAATTAAGAAAAAAGGGAAAAACTAAAATACAGAAATATATTACTAAAGAACTGAATAAACGAAGACAATTAGTCAATCATAGATAACTACGCTGATGTAATTTTCCAAAATAAAATCAAAAGAATAATTAAAATAAGAATAATTCAAAAATCTATTTTTCTTTATTTTCTTCCCGAGCCAACCAAGCACAAAAGTCATGAAAGCCTAAAACAGCGCGCCCACGGCTCGTAGACCATACATATTGTACCTTTAATATTCAATTAGATAAATGTAAATCGTATAATTCTAAGATTTAATTTTAATTTATTGCTACGCTTGATTATCTGAAATGTCTTCAAAATATGAGTTATACCACTTTAACACTAATAGATTAATATATAACGTCTCTATATTACGATCCTGACTCAGGCAGGCGCCGCGTTGACATCGTGACGCCGCGATATTTCCAAGAGATGTGCCAATAACGTTTAAGATTATTTTAAACATTTAAAAGAAAATCGTGATGAAAAAATACTTCAATACTTTGAAAACCATGAATATTTTCATTATATATCATGTGAATTTCATTATATATAGGTAGTACTCCTTTTTAGGATTCCGTACTTGAAAACGTAAAAACGGAACTCATATTTGAGGATAAGTGCGAGTTGCAACTAACCGGTTAAATTTTTATAGAATTTATAAAAGTTATTTAAAAAAATATTTTTTTATCCACATTTTAAAAACACAATTGTTATCGGTATATACTAAAACACATCTGAAAATGTCATGAAAAGCGATCTAGCTTTTCAAGTGTTATTATGGAAAAAAATATATTAATATACGATTTTTTCTTAATTTGACAGACAAACGATAAGCTACGCCTCCCAAAAATCTCCAAAAAAAAATAAGCGAGTATGAAGAACTGAGTCACTCTCTACCTATCCAGTAAAATGTTACTCTTAAAAATGCGCAAAAAACATGAAACACATTTTCAACAGACAGACATACGATTTACCTAATTTTATTGCAAGAATAAAATATTGTCACATATAATTTAACACGCGTTGAGTCACGAAGTATATGACGTAGATGACTTCGCAGTGCTACGGCGGGATGATGAACTCAACGTAAATATATATTATAAGAAACGTCAAGAAAATCAGAGTTGTGACCGTATTTATGACAAAAGCTTTTATTAAAGAGTAAAAAGGTTTTGTGGTGCTTTTTTGTAGGATTTCAAATTTTTTTGGCCGCTATATATCCTTCAAATAGCAGGTTAGGTAGAACACACTTAACACTAGATTAGTGTTAAGACTCTCCGTTCTCCACTTTCCGTTCAATTCTTGAGATATTCCGTATTGAGTGACGACGAGGAAATAAACATAATTCATTTATTTACCCTGACTGGGGATGGAACCTACAACCGTCCTTTATATATTTACACAGTACAGTAAGATAAAATAAAGTGTAATGAAAGAGTATTCGGCTAGTTTGACTTTATAGATTTTTGTTATTTTAATAATTAAGAAAAACGTTGATGAAAAGTGGTACCGCTTAGTAGGTTAGGTACCTTTTTTGCCTAAAATTCTATTAAAAATATCAAACTAAATTTTGGTTTCTCATAATTTTGTCAAAAAAGAGACAATAAAACAACGCATTTTTTTGTAAATTATTTAATTTAATAATATAAAATTTATCAAGTTAATGTTACTGGTATATTCCTAATGTTACTGGTATATTCTTTTGACTTGCGGTTAAATTACATATTTATGTTTGAATTGTTAAATATATAAAGAAAATTTTGATTTTATTACAATATAATACAATATTTACAAGTTAATCGTAATATAGAAATTACATAAATTAATTCAATATTAACTTTTTAGTTATATACATAAAAAAGTTCGGTTAAACGTTGAAATCAATGCCCAGTATATTGGAGTCAGCAGTTCTAAATAACCTATAACAATTTTATCACACAGCTTACGAGGAAAGCTTTTTTCCGGGAAAAGCTGCTCTCATTATAATTTCTTATAATAATGATATAATAATTGAGATTTAGGCGTAAACGATAGATAGATGACACACGGGAAGCTCGCTAAACCCAGTTTATTTATACACAGTGTCCAGCCACGTCGAGCACTCGCGGACGTCTAAAGAGAACATAATTATATAGTGTGTCCAAAGCAAAAAAAAATCGCGTTTGTGATAATATTTACTCAAGAACTCACAGCCTTTTAAAGTTTAAAGAATCTAATAATTTAAGTATGGATACATTAGATGTACCACCCAGCCATCCGCCACCTCCACCCCCTAAAAAGATTGATAAGCCAAAAATCACCCTGCAAATACCAACCCCTGGACAGTATCGGGGTCCGAACACATCGTCTTCGATATATTGGGGGCCAACAAATACAAAATACTATGGAAAAGCAACCACTCCGGCTTCTCATATATCTGATCAGCATTTCAATCCATTTCTGCATATGTATTCTAATAAGGCATCGGACTTTATGTTTAAGCAGTTTGAAGGTTTTAAGGACTTTACTATGAATACAGCTAAGAGTGGTTTGAGTGTAGGTGAGAAAAGTGCTTTTTGGTTCTATAATAAATTGAAAATTCTGTCCAAGAAGTGGTTCACGCATTTCTTTTTGACATTGTGTTTGGTGCTCTATAGTATAATGGGTGCAGCTATTTTTATGACTCTAGAAGGTAAGTTACATTTTTATTAAATATTTTTTTATGCGACTGCAGATAATTTTGGAAAATAATTTATTAAGAAATGTATTGTACATTTTGATACTTAAAAAAAGATACTAAGAAATTTTCTTTTTTTAAAATACACAACTACAGTATTACTTAAATTCTATAATCTTTACAATCTTAGTCAAATTCTATAAAATTATTATAATTAAGGTATAAATTGTCATTATACATATTTCTAAACCTACTCTCGATATTTCGATGTTTTCATGCCAGACTTGTCTCAAATTATTTAAAATGATTAATTTTAACAATTTTTATCTGAAAAATACTGAGATCTTTATTTCACATTATGAATCACATACTAAATATTTTCGACACAGACAATTTCTTTCTCCAGCAAAATGATTTCACTTTCAATACATTTGGCAAGAGTTAGTCATAAAATTCCTTTTTAAATTTAATTCATTTTGATTTGTTGAAGTTTCTAAAATATACACACGTATAATAAGACAGTTGAAAGTCAATTTTAATGTTCTTAGATAGTTGGCGTTGTTAGAGTAGCGCCAATCAACAACTTGCGAAAGCGGAGAACGAAGTGTCTCGATACTAGGTTTTTTTAAAGAATGCAACGCAGGTTTTCTATGCGGCAATAAGTGTGAGACTTCTGTTGAGGCGATGAGTATTAGACGTAAAGGATAATTTCATTTTTTATGTCTGACCGTAAATATACTTCAGCTTAATCACTTAGCCCATTTACAGTTTGATATACAAGAAATATTAAGGAAGGATCATTTTCGGAATTACAAGTAAATTTCATATACAAATAACTAAATAATATCCAAGTACAGATCTCATATATATCAGATTTTAACCATAGACGAGGATCGAACCCACTATCTTAGTCGTATAAACTAAAGCCGGTAAGCACTAATCTAACAAGCTATTACAGCACATGGCATACCAGCCGCCAGCGTGGAATGGTGGCAAGAGCGCCCCAGGTATTTCAGCGTCTGCTCTCTAACGAAGTGCATTCTGGCGAGAGTATCTACGAGTATGTAACTCGATATACGTTATCTTGCATCGCAGATAACTGCTTAATATGTTTTTTTGGTTTTTTATTTAATAAAAATTTAACCTTAGTTAATAACGAAATACCGTTATATATTATTTTTCGATCTAGAAGGTAAAATTAATATTTGATATAGTGAAGCTAAAACAAAAATCTACCAATATTCGTTTTAAGATCCATGGATAAATTGTTACATAAAAATATAAAATAATATTTATTAAAATTTCAAGGAGATCTAAAATGGATATCGCAATAATAGTAGATACGTAAAATATTTACGTAAATTCCAGTAGTGTAGTAGGTACCTATATTAAAAGCAAAAATCGTTTTTGTTTCTTTCGAATACATAAAAAAAGAAATATTACTTCCATTGTGTTAAGAATATCTATAAAAATTATGGATTTATATGGGACGCATATTTTATTTAATAAATATCATAATATGAACCAAGTCTCTAGAAATATTGAACTATTGAAAGAACGAAATAGATAAAAAAGAAACAAATCTAACAAAACATTAGCGTTACCGAAAAACGACATTGTTAATGGCGCATTTTATTTAGAATATATATTCGAATGATCGTCTTCTTTAGAATATAATAAAATAGGCTTTTTTATTATTGCTTAGAACGGCTATCCGACGTAAATTAGGTGAGGTATTGGAAAATAGGACCAAATATACAGGACTTAGGGTTGCTATTGATAAAAAATATAGTGCAAAAGATATAAAATTTTAGACGACCAAAGGAGGTTAGAAGGAAGGCAACGAGTAAACAGACAGTTTTTTGATACACCCGACAATGACAATGGTTTTACGTTTTATAGCGTCGTTTTGCTATCAACCGTCATTTGTGGGGTTGTGTTAGATGGAAGTGTAAATAAATTCTAGTTTTTAGTTTAAACCTAGATAAAAGGTATAGCATTTCAATAAATATATGTATATTTTTATTATTTTTAAAACATTTTATATATTTATTATTTAGCGTTTGTATTGGTTATTTGTAATGACGTACTAAATAAAAATAAGAAGCCGCTCCAATCGCCCAAGTCGGACTCGCACTCCGAAGCTTCGGTACCAATTTCATGATTGTAGGTCACCGGGAAGTATAAAATTATAAAAATTGACAAACTTAAGTTTTCAGCAATGCGCGTTGAAAGGCAGAACTCGAATTCGTTTCGAGTGAAAAATTAAAAACAGAATATGTAATAATTATAACATATTTCCCTAAGTAATCATCATGTTCAGTCAAAATTAATATAACTTAATTTAGTTAAATCGTAATAAATATAGCCAGGTGCAAATGGTTGTTAAATCTTATTCTAATTGAACTAGTAAGAAGCGCATTAAATGCTATTCCGTCAATCCTCTAAGCTTTGTTTGAAAAGGTGTCAATTCACTAATGCATTAAACTAATATAGATTTTATAGATATCACGAGTTACTCTAGTTATAATTAAATATCGTTAAAACGTCAAAAATCTTAAATTAAATAGATTAGTATTTTTGCCTAAAGCTTTTCATTGCATTTCTTGATTGTCAAATTTAATCTAGAAACAAGTGCCTGCATCTTTACCTAAGCGACCTTAGTACTTTTTCAACTTTATTTTTAACATTTGACTTACATCTGACTTTACTCTCTCTCTTTTTTACTTTCACGCTGTGTCCGGCACAGCACGGCAGGCAGAACGAGTTTGGGAACCCAGTGCTAAAACACTCGTTCCCATTAATAATTTGTAACGTACTATCTTATGTGTATTTCGTATTATTCCATTGCAATTAGTTAATATATATTACCACAACAAATGTTTGATTTAGAAATCCAAATAGGAACTAGAAATCTTTGATTACTTAGTACAAAAGTTTCATCTTAAAAACAAAAATCTCATAGCAGCATAGATCAACATCAAAAGTTAATCGATACAGCACTTAAAGGATGTCACTGAGAGAGAGTAAATAAAAAAGGTCCATTAGCATCGGAAGCTAAGTTCTTTCAATTTTGGGTTCATTATAAGGGTTACCCAAGTATTAGAGCCAAACCCTTACTAGGCATAAGTTTTTATTTGAGATAAAAAAGTTTTACTTGCTTGTTTTGAAAATATGTTTTTTCTCTATAGTATTTATAAGAATTTATTTATTCTTTCATCTCTATGTTCCCCGAACAAGGCGTCTGATAAAGTGATTGCGTATTCTGTTTTCCACTTTCCGTTCCTATTTTAAGTATTGCATATTACGTAGAGGAACTTAACGCCGTGTTTTGTTTAAGCACCTCAAAAAAAATGTTTATGTATGCGAATGTAGTGAAAGACTTTTTATACTAATGTATCGTCCAAGCACTCTGAAAGAGCGAGACGAGGTCAAATCCTGTTTGTCAAATTTTTACACGTTTTCTTAATAAATATTTTTCTTTCCTAAGTGTGAAATAAATAGATTTTAATAAGACTTTTATATAAGGTAGACATATCATCATTTTTATATTAGTACACTTTAGAAACCTTAAAAACGTACCATGTATAAGAAATCGTTAGATATTTTTCTACGATATCCCCGTAGAGACAATGTTAACGGACAAATAAACAAGTTTTATTTTTATATTATTAACTTTTGTCGTCAGATGTCAGTTCGGTTGTACTACCGAAGGTCATGGTAAATATTTTAATTTTAGTAGGTATTTTTATATCGTATTCAGGGACTTTTTGTGGTCTCAGAGGAAATGTTTCATTTGTATGAAAAAATTTTATTTTTAGTATTTTAAGTAAGATTTGTGTAATTTTGTGAGTTGTATATCTAATATTTTAAATTGTTTTATGTAGGCGACACCTAAGTAAAGATATTATCGTGGACCAGGTAACCTAAACAAGGTCCTTAAACCATTTTTCATTGATTTCATTTGAGTTGCACATCATTTAGAAATATAATGATAAGTTCTTTCTTCTCACGAATATCATTCATTATCATTCATTCATTATTTGGTAATATTTTAAATATGTATATAAATAGAATTAAAGAAGAAAATGATGTAAAAATAAATATAATTCAATAAAAATGTATATAAAAATTTTGTATAACTGCTGATTTATTCATAAGATAATGTAATAAGCACGAAACACGATAAATTCGCTGAAAGGGGCCCCTTATGGTTCAGCTATTTGCATTTTCGCCAAATCGGAAATCTACACCGGAACTTTTGGCGTGAAAACCACTGTAGGGCGCCAAAATTTGTAGGCAACCGAGGGCTAAATTATTAGTTTTTTTAGCTACAGCCTGTATTATGCAGAATATTAATATTATTTACAGAGGGTACCTGGAGTTGAATTTTCGAGAAAATGCACGTAGAGCGAAGAAATCACAGCAATACTTTCCACATGTATGAATTAAATCTTCTTCTTCTTTCTTTACCATGTGACTTTTATTTTTTATGCAACCCAGGTGTGAATAGTTGTATGGTTTCTAATATCTGTTCTGTTCTTTAAATTTAGAGAGTCCTTCGATTATATAATATTTATTTGTAAGATCAAAACATCGCTATAAATATATACGAAATGTGAATGTCTCAATGTTTTGGGAAGTATGTGAGTCACTAATTCAAAATAAAATTATAAATAGAATATATTTTTACTGAAGGTGTAAATTTTACGCGTTCATTAATTTTACTGTCGCTGTTCCGAGTGGGTGTAATATATAGAAACAATATTCATTTAAGATTGCTTTTTAACTTCTTAAAATAACTGCTACGAAAACATTTGAAGTAATAAAGACATAAATAGTCGAATTTATGGATAACATTTACTTTTTTCAAGTTTGTATTGGTCTAGGTCATTATTAAATGTTAATTTCATGTTTATATTCTGAATGTTTGAATTTTGAATGAAAAAAAATGTTTTATCAACGCGCAGGTAAAGCTACTGGAATTTGGTATATAGGTTCTTCGAGAGAAACATTTTTTTAGCTCATTTAGCAATAAGTAACTGTGGCTAAAGAAGGGTGGGTACCAATGAAAATTATATTACCTAATTTTAGGTACCCGTATTCTTATTTTTTTTAGTTGTTTTAACAGGCGTCTAATATTTCAATCTTTGTTCTGATATTATTCAACATAATCTTGGTAAAAGGTGCCCTGTAAAACACTTTGTATTTTACTTTTGCAGATGAATCTCTTTTCTTTATTTTGCACCCCTTTGTTTTGAGTTACGCAACTCAAAAGCTACTGCAGTGAAAACATAAATATTCTCTTAACGGGATTGGGACCTACGATATTCGTATTTACATATAGCTACTTAGACTTGTTCAAAATGCCCATTGCCCATTAATAATATTACATTAATTATAAACGGGCAAAACCGCGGGCGGGCCGCTTGTTTTATATAAATTATATTTTATAATTTCAATGTATTAACTAAATTCATTGACAACGTAAATGTCAACACGAGTTAAATGCGCCACGTTATTTTTGTATGTACTACATGTTTCTCATGTAAAAATAGAAAGATTCCAGACATTCGTGCACTGTAGCATAGTTTCAAAAAAACTTAACAAAAATTCGAGTTATGCTACGCTCGCTTGTTCGTGATTACAAATTGTTTTATTTATTAGAAGATTAAAAATGGTTGTGGTGCAGGGGCAGAAGCGTGTGAATGTAAACGCTACAGGTTGGGTTCGATTTCCAATCGAGGAAGTGAAATATTTAATTTTCATGTCAAATATTTGATATTTCATTTCCTCGATTCACTTCTCCGCTCTAGTGTCGAGACAAAGCGCAGCCTTAAGTTCTGGCATTTAATACGCAATGCCCCCAGAATTCGGAAATGCGGAAAGTGGGGTATGGAGTGTTTGAACACTAGACTCCCTCTACTCTCTCGGGCTACTCTTTTGTAAAAGGGATTGTGAATAATAATAAAAATGAAAGATTTTTTGTATTATACTTGTTAACATTATTCAATTATAGATGTATGGATGAAGTAGAAAAATATCAAGGCAGCTCTGCTTTCGCTATCTACTTCCTCTCTTACTAAAGCCAACTTTAAATTAAATTTGCATTTTTTCCACATATGTCACAGATTTTCTTTTAAAGTCAATTAATGTTACATTTTAAAACTATCATAGTTCTTTGATTCAATATTTTCAACTATTAGTACTAACTAACGATATAGATAATTTGGCGACATACTCGTATAATCTTTACCACCCTCAAAGTATCATTCCTACAGTAACATTCGTTGACTAATGGTCTGAGTATCTTAGATGAGATTTGTGTTATTTTTGTTGGTGACAATAATTGGTAGTTACGAAACGAATACTTTTTGTTTCTAGCCCTAGAGTTTGGTCAAGAAAATTAGTTCTTTTGTAAAAATATTCTTTACAGGAATATGGCGTTGACTGCCGCCGCAATGGTGGAAAGTGGGGAATAGAAGTGACTTAATGGGAACGGAGTGTCTTAGCACTAGGTTCCCAGGTTTCCCTTATGTTGTAGCATACTATGTATAGGATACAGCGTGAAGGTACAAAACACCATAAATATTAGTATATATTGACAGAGAAAATTTAGTGAAATTCTGCTCTTTCGTTTCGTTTTTTGCACTAGACATCCGTCGTGGAAGAGGTACTTATCGCCTCGAAACAGCAAAATGAGAATATTTCATTACTTTGAGCAGAAATCGAATCTACGATCATCAAGTTTAATTTAGAGGTAATCTCACTGCTCATTCTATTTGTAAATCATATACCCATGTATTAATTTTAATATATTATACAGATAATAAAATATTTCAGAATTTTCCGTCTCCGTTTAATTATTTGTAAACATTTTTCATGTGAATGAAATACACAAACATATGTACCAACGTTATACAGCAATACTGTTCTGTCGAAATCTGTAATGAAAATGTCAATGTACCTACTGAATTTTAATTATCATTGGCACGTGTGCCGTTGTTTCAGCGTTAAAATTTTATCAGAATTCACTATTTACAGATCATCTGTGAAATTTTTGACATTGTTTTACAATAACGAGGCCGTCGTAGCCCAGGGGCACAAGGATGTGTTTGTAACGAGACAATTGTGGGTTCGATCCCCACTCGAGGAAATATTAATTTTAATATTTCTTTACTCTGGCATCAATCCGTTGTAGAGTTCAGTTACTGAACACGCAATACCTTGAAAAATTCAGCGGAAAGGAGAACGGAGTGTCTTAACACTAAGTTAAGGGATACAGCGTGAAGTTGATTTGATTTGATTTAATTAGTCATTCGTATCTCTTCAGGTTCGTCTCTCCTATCCTGTTTCACCGAGTTAGTTTTTATAGAGTTTTATATTCCTATACAAAACTCAGTGAAACAGGGTTTTACTTTTTATGGTGCAAACGACGTTCCGAGCAGGCCCTAGTATCTCATAAGATTTTTACTTAATATAGTTGTTATGATTTTATTATATCTAAGTATAGACACTTTTAGTTAATAGCAAATTTAGTGTGAGAATAAATGCTGATAATATTTGAAATGAGTAAGATACAGGCCTCACTTCAACAACTTTGACTTTAGTTTTCTCTCAACTTCTTAACACACTCGACTAATTATATATCTAAAAGTGTACATAAGTGGGAAGTCAATATAAAATATTAGCTAAAGCAGAAACCAACTTTTAGTTTACGCACTATATTTACATAATAAACAAAATTTATAGTTAAAAATGGCCTCGCGTGTTAATTTAGAGCAGAAGCTTACTTGCATTTCAACACATATTCATTTTTATTCTAACAAAGTAATTTATAAAACTCATTGTGTTTATTTAACTTTGGATATCTGTTAGAATTGAAATAAAATGAGTATTTTATTTGCTATTTCGTATATACTGTTTTTAGCTTCACTCTGTATCCCGCATGTAGTAGGGTAGGCTGAAGGAACATAGTGTTAAGACACTCCACAGAAGAATTTCATATAGGTAGATACATAGGTTTCAGAAAATTACGACATTTATTCTTGAGGACTTGCATTTATCGACTTTGTTAAACTTTTTGAATTCAAGTCTTACATTGATCTTCAGGTCTCGTCGCTACGCGGCGTTAAGTTCCACAACTTAACACACAATGCTTTGAAAAAATCGATGGAAAGTGGGGAACGGAGCATCTTAACACTAGGTTCCACTGCCTACTGTGCTATGTGCGTGCTGATTTATTTTCATTTAATTTATTTTTCTCATTGACGTGAAAGACTAAACTAAATTGACTGTGACAAAGGTCACATAAGTTTTGGTTCATTAAAATTATACGACTTAGTAGGTTTGGAAGACTTAACATATTCTCACTAATAGTTTGTGCTAATCGAGTTACCGTTATAAATATAATTGACAGAAACGTTGAAATTAAATAACTTAATCTCCAAAAGTCTATTTGTAATAAAAATAATTCAAATATAATTAATTTGTTTATTATTAAAACTTCTTTATTAAAATTACTGGAACGAAAGGACGAAATATTAAGAAAAAAAGATTTATCCAAAATGACAATTAGTAAAAATAAGAATATTATCAATCATAAACATATAAATAATTCAACATTAACAAATACCATGCTCATATAATAACAAGAATATAACGTAATATAAAACTAAAAAAAATAAACAAAAACTATATAAAAACTATATAAAAATGAGTGAAATATGCTAAATGAAAAATAACTGGTTCTAACATATAACAATGCCTTGTAAGTATTATTATTTCGCATTATATTTTCTTTATTAAATAATTAAATTTTAGTTCTTTGTAAAAATACATATCTGTGCATAAAATAATTATTAATACAAAGGATAAATGATTGAAGCTGGTAATGATGGTAAATAATTATCAATTTACAATTTCAATTTTAAATTCAATTACTTAAAATAAAGGGGATTGGTAATTCAATAATATATTCAATATTTATATTATAAGTGTAGGAAAAATCATGTCAAATGTTTCTGGTAATCCAGGTAAATTCAGATTATCGAGGCCTTCGTGGAGCAGGGCCACAAGCGTGTGACTATATGCGACGGTCGTGGGCTCTATTCCCAGTCGGGAAAATAAAATATTTAATATTTTCAGTTCCTCGCTCTGGTAACGCGACAAAGGCGCTGTTGAGTTGCGTCACTCAACAGGCAATGCCTTGCTAAGTATTCTGCAGAAAGTGGGGAAAAAGATACTCCGTGTTAATGGTAAACGGATATATATCTATTTTTATGCAATTTTAAAACAAAATTAAATTTAAAATTATTTATGTTTAAATTTCAGCTTACAAAAAACAAGACATTTCTTCAGGAAAACGTTCCGTTAAAGTATTTTCAATTGGAGAAATAATCGTTAGGATGGTCACAAGCCTTTGTTTTTGTGCCCTCAAAATCATTCCCCTGCTGTGCTACCTCTGCTTGGGTGTTTCATACATGTTATGCCAATCCGCATTTTGTTTATTATTTTGTTATTAACTCTAATAGAATATTAATATTATATTTATTATGTAGTAATAAAATTGTATGCTTAACTTTTACGTGTGGTTTTTGTTTTCTTTTTAAACATAACACAATTCCTTTTTCGTTGGACAAGTAATCGTTATTTTCTCTTCTTTCCTTCTTCTTATTATTAATTAATCTTATGAAATAAAAAAATACAAGCATTTCTTTAAATGTAGCGTTAGCTTAAACTTTCTATCGTTATGTGCAATCAAAAAAAAATCTACTCTGTCAAGAAAAAAATAACAAAAAAGTAATTGTAGATAATAATAATGTTAGAAGACGAATAATATTAGAGCACATTAGAAAAATTGCATGTGGTTTCTGAAATACAATCTCTTGAATCGTATTACGTTATTCTGACGATAACGTAAAAAAGCATACTAAACCGGTAAGGTCAGTCCGCGACAGATTAGGGGTTCGATTCCCATTCCGGGAAATTAAATATATACTACTATTACTTTCATTTCCTAGCTCTGGTGCTGAGGCAAAAGCACGGCGTTAATTTCCGCCACTCAACATGCGACGTCTCTTGGGTGGAATTCTTGTATAGAATTCGCTGTATGCGTGAAGCTGTGAAAATATATTTCTGAAATACAATCTCTTGAATCTAGTTGCTTTGACGATCATTTAAAAAAAAATAAAACGTCCAGCTAGTCATGAGCTTTTACAAACAAATTGACGAATAAACAATATATAATAATGCTTAGTAAGATGTAATCGTAAATAAGGGATAAATCTCAATATCTCACGGCCCGTCTACTTGATGTATGGAGACAGGATTGTTGGCTCTCCCCTGATAGATTAATAGCACAATAGTTTTTATTGGTATCCTTGGAGATTTTATAAGTATATGTTTTTTATTAATTTCTATACGTTATTGTTTGTTGCTTTTTATATGTTAGGCCTATTGTGTTATATATGTATAGATGTTATAAAAAAATAGGAAGTCTTCAGGTCCCTATTTTATAATTTTATGACGTTTTAGTTCAAATAATAGTGTTTTTTTATTAAAAATAAACATTAAAAAAATTTATTTAATAAATAATCCACTCTATTTTTTTCTTCGGTTATAAATTTTATACTAGATACATAATTATCCTGATAACTTTAAATGTATAAAGCAATAGCGGGCTATAGGAAGGGATGGATGATGAGATCTAAGTTAACCTTGGAGAATACTGAGTATGTGGTGGCATTTGCGAAGAGGTCGAAGACAGAGGACGAACAAAGGGAATAGAAGGAAGCCTTGTCCAGACCGAGGGAATGAAAATATTTAATTTCTTCAAGTCAGAATCGACCTCACAACATGTCGCGCTTACAGATGTGCCCCTGCGACACCACTAAACTCATATTGAACTTTTACATTTTTCTGCCATATAATTAATTTATAAAATCTTGAAATTAAATATTGGACTTAGAACGAATAACCACAAACTAGACTATAATGAAGTATGTACATTAACCTACATTAGCTGAAGAGCTCGGCTTAGACACTGAGTTCATCTTCGCTTTATAATAGAACAGTCTAAACAATCGACTTGTATAATATAGTATATACGTGATATATTATCTATTAGTAGCGTTAAATATTTGAAAATAAAATAAGATTACAGAACTAGGGCAAAATTATTTTAGTCTTTATGATTTTTAAAGTGTTCCAAACACTTAGGTTCTTACAAGTATTTTTATTTTAGTCTCGCTATAGAGTGAAATTATGGAATAAATTATAAGCAATATGAAATAAATTATATTGAATTTACGACTAAACGTTTGTACTGAATTTATAAATGTCTGAAGTAATGACGCAATTACAAGTTCAATGTTCGACATTTATACTGTAAATAATACATATAATAAGGATATAAAAATATGGATATAAACATCGAGATGCCGGAGAGAGAGATCGTGGTGCAGGAGCACAAGCGCGTGATTGTATATGCGACAGGTTATGGGTTCAACTCCCACTCGAGGAAATGAAATATTTAATATTTCGTAAGCAGCGTTGAGTTTCCTCACCCAACAGGCAATGCTTCCAGACGCCGGCAGAAAATGGGGAATGGAGTGTTTTATCATTAGGTTCTCTCTATAGAAATGAAATGCGTATTATTCAGTTATGCCTTTGAGAGCAGAATTGCTAATTAGAATTTACTATTGAGGTCTTTGTGGCATAGTGGCACCTCTAAGTATAAAGGCGATAGTTGTGGGTTATATCTTCACTTGAAGAAACCAATTATCTTTATTTTCTAGGAAAATGAGTCATATAGTTAAGTTGTGTCACTCACGTAATCTCTTGAATTCGAGCAGAAAATTAAAAACAGTGTTTTGAAAATACGTTCCTTCTTATACGAATATATAAGACTAGTGGACCCGGACGCGGCTACGCCTGCTTGAA